>CAMOHE010023003.1:0-27373 GCA_946598075.1 Artocarpus hirsutus
AAATATATAGATTTATACTTAATTCATTTATGGATGTGGTTACATGTTGTGCTTTAGTTTTAATTGTCCTTATGCACACCTTAAGATCAAGGGTGTGTGGAGTTTACGTTAATTATTCAGAGATTAAAAGATTGTTGAGAAGCTTGGAAGGTAGGGATTCTATTACTCATCCTTTGTGAGGTTTTTATGGAATTTAAATTGATTGTTTTACCACAAGATATATGTATCTATGTTGAACTGCTATTATATGAGAATCACATATGGAACTATGATATGAACTCGCCTTGTATTGATTAGCGAGGAACATAATGAATTAACATATGTTATTATAAGTTGGAAAGCATGGTTAGGAAGATTGACTCTTTAAATGATGATTAAATATTGAGGAAATGGCGAAACGTGAAGAGGGCGGCGGTTACGTCCTTGGCCACGATTACCCTAAAAGGTAAAATAGGGGGAAGGTGATGACGCTTCCTTGAGTCAAAAGTCCCAGAACATACTGTACAGGAATCGACTTGGTGAGGACTCGGGGCTTGATGTCCCCTAACTGGAATACCCTCAGAATGTTTGGAGGGTGGCCAAGCACGCCCATTTGGGTTTCGATAAGTTGAGTAATACTTTATGTAATGTGGATACCTAGGAATAATGATGAATGGGAACATTGTATATATGTATATGAAACTTGGTAATGATTAACTATGGTATCCATGGAATATGATCATAATCAATCTCATAATTTGAATAATGATGAAAACTAACTAACCATGCAGTTTTAATGTGGTAATGAATAAAACCTTAAGGTGAGTAATGGTTTTCCCTACTGAGCATGTTGTCGCTCATTCCCTGTTATGTTCATCTTTTTAGGACTCACTAAGTGTGAGGTGGCTACAAGAAAAATAGTTGGAAAAGCTATGTAGCTATATTACATTGGGATTGCTTTGAATGCAAAGAATGATCTTCATGATAATGTAAGCATCAATTGTTACTTTCTGTGACTGTATTAAGATTTGTTGAGGGTTGAAATGATGATAATGACAGTTGTATAGTATTAAAATTTAAGGTGCTACATTAAACTGTGGTTTATTATTTATTTATGTTTTTATTTTAATTTGAGAGTCTTTATTTAAGTCCTGGGCGAATTACTTTGATAATTTATATTTATTTTCTAATCTTTATTTTATTTAATAAAAACTGTTAACCCCCACTTAGGGGCGTTACAGTTGCAGTCGACTTCCTAATTAAAATCAGGATTGAAGCAGGGTGAGACAAGGATGGTGTTTGCATTGGTAGAGATCAAGCTAGATAAGGTTGTAGATGTCCCTGTCAATGTTGTTGTGGTGCTTGATGAGTTACGAGATATGATGCCGCCTGAATTACCAAAAAAGTTGCTTTTATGGAGGAACTTCGATCACAAGATCAGCCTTGAGCTAGGCACAAGACACCCTACCCATACCCCTTACCGCATGGCATTCGTGGAGTTGGCGGAGTTACGAAAGCAACTAAACTAGTTGTTGGAGGTAGGCTCTTGCAACCATCGAGGGCCCCGTACAGTGCACCTGTCTAATTCCAGAAGAAGCAGGACAGGACCCTTCACATGTGTGTGAATTACCGAGCACTCAACAAGCTTACTATGAAGAATAAGTACCTCATGCCCAATGTAGAAAATTTGTTCGATTGACTTCAAAGGCATCTTACTTCACCAAACTTGACTTGTAGTCCAAATATTGGCAAGTCCACATTGTTGAGGGAGATAAGGCAAAAAAGCAATGGTCACTAGGTATGGTTCGTTTGAGTTCCTAGTAATGCCTTTTGGTCTCACTAACGCCCTGCTACATTTTGTAACCTCATGAATAATGTGCTCTATGAGTTTCTGGATAGCTTTGTGGGGGACTTTTTCGACAATATTGTGGTGTATAGCGAATCTTTGACCCAACACATTAAGCATCTGAGGAAGGTCTTCCTTAGACTGAGGGAGAATTCTCTATATGTCAAAAAGGAGAAATGTGAGTTTTGTATGCAGGAGATCTTGTTTTTGGGGCACAAGATTAGAAAAGGGCATATCAAAATGGATGAGCGAAAAATTCAGGCCATTGTGGAGTGGCCTGCCCCTATGAAGGTAATTGAGTTGCTGTCATATCTCAGCTTAGCAAATTACTATAGGTGCTTTTACGAAGGGTACTCCAAGAAGGTGATCCCCTCACCGACTTGCTGAGGACGGATAGAAAGTGGGCTTGGACAGTAGATTGCCAAGAAGCATTGAGAAGGTCAAGGCTACAATGACATCTAAACTGGTGTTGTGGCTGCTTGACTCTGAATTACCATTTAAGGTGCATACTGATGTGTCTGATAATGCCATCAATGGGGTGTTGGTCCAAGAAGGGCACCCCATCGTGTAAGAGAGTAGGAAGTTAAAAGACGTTAAGCAGCATTATTTTGCTCATGAAAAAGAGATGGTGGCCATGATTCATTGTCTTGAGATGTGGAAGCACTGCATATTGGGAACAAAGTTCACCGTCGTGACAAACAAAGTGGCTAATATGTACTTCAAGTCTCAAAAGAAACCATCTCCGAAACAGGCCCATTGGTAGGAGTTTTTTGCTGAATTGACTTTGCATGGCTACACCACCCAGGCAGTGAGAATCGGGTGGCAGATGCATTAAGCAGAAAAAAGGTACAATCATATGTGGCTTCTCTAACTCTTGTTCAGTCTAACTTTGTTGATAAGATTAGGCAAGCTACGAAGGCAGCCACTACCTATTATCAGTTGAGACAGTAGTATAAGGAGGGACTTGTCGAAAAATATTGGATCGAAGACGGCCTACTGTATACATGGGGAGGCTAACTTTTTGTCCTTAAAGGCGAGGGACTAAGGCAGGAATTGCTAAAAGAGACACATGATCCATTATGGGCTGGACATCCAGGCATTGAGCGGATGATGGTGCTCATGTCCAGGAACTATTTTTGGCCACAATGGAAGAAGATATCGAGATGTATGTTCGAACATGTCTGGTGTGCCAACTAGACAAGATCAAGCAAAAGAAACAAGCAGGACTTCTTTAGCCCCTGCCAATTCCCTAGAAGCCATGGGTGTCCATTTCCATGGAACTTATTGTGGGATTGCCAATAGTAGATGTTTGAGTTCAATATTGGTGGTGGTTGATCACTTTTCAAAGTATGTAGTGTTCATAGCTGCACCCCATGCATGTCCAGCCAAAGTGGCAGCTGAGTTGTTTTTGAAGCACGTGGTGAAGGTGTTTGGCATGTCCTGAGACGTAGTCAGCGATCGTGATGCTTGATTTACTGGTAAATTCTAGACTTATGTTTTTTCAAACTCATAGGTTTAGAGTTGAAATTTTCTACAACCAGCCATCCACAAACCGACGGCCCAACGTAGCGAATCAATGCATTCTTAGAGGAGTACTTGCGGCACTATGTGACTGCGAGTTAGCGAAATCGGGTAGATTTACTTGATGTAGCCTAGTTTTGTTACAACATCCACAAGTCATCTACTACAAGATTGAGCCCTTCTGAGCTAGCAATTGGGAAGTGGCCAAGTAAAAGTCACAAGGTGAATGTCCAGCAGCATATCGCCTTGCTCATGACGAACATGAGTTGATCGAGCGAGCATGCGATAGCTTGGCCAAGGCATAGAGATGGATGAAAAAGTATGCTAATCAACAAGGGCCTGATCTAGAAGTATGATGGGCCATTTCCAATATTGTAGCGTGTAAGCAATGTGGCATATAGGTTACAACTACCCGAAAAAATGAAGATACATCCGACTTTCCATGTGAGCTTATTGAAGCCATATTAGAGAGATGGTGATGGGCAGCAAGTGAAAAGAGCCCCTCCAGTCATGAAAACAGAGTTCAACAAGAAGATGGTAAGGATCCTTAACCATCGAACCCAAGATGAGAGCAAGAGAAATCGACGAATCAATTATCTTGTGCATTGGGCTAGCAATAGTCAGGTGGATGCTAAATAGGAAAGGGATGTTACTCTTTGGCAGTTTGAAGATCAGGTGAAGGCATACTTGGAGACCTTTCTAACAAGGACGTTAGCTCCATCCAACAGGGGTGGGTTTGTAAGCACCGAGTAATCTAACTTGAGCCTATGCGTGTGAGTATGCGTAGGTCACGACTAGCCATGCCTAGAGCAAGGCATGGCCACATTTTGCTCGACGGCAAAGGAGTTTGTATGGCATGGACGTGAGGGCCAGCATGCTAGGGAGGCAAAGTACATGCGAGTAGGCATGCACACACGTGGGTGACTAAGTTAGTCGTGGCACATGATAGAGTTGTTGAGGCACATGGCTTGGATAAACTAGGCCAAGCACACGACTTGGAGAGACCAGGCCTTGATGCACGTGGTGAGGCAGTTTGTGGCTATGCGGTTACCTGACTGATGTGGCACGCGATTGTCAGAAGCTAAGCGTGTGCCACTACGAAGCATGGGCTAGCAGTTATAGGCAGTTTGTAGGCTGACTAAGCGAGCGGTTACGTAGATGAGGCAGTGAGCGGTTACTTGAGCCCAACATGAACCACCAATGTGAAAGTTACTCCTAGGTGGCTAATTGAGACCTGATACACGTGTCCCATGATGTAATGTGAGGCCTAGTGGCTGGGGATGTCAGCCAACATGTTTGTTGCCTTGTTTGTTTATTTATTTATAGCCATTGATTTCAAGGCTAAGGACACAGAGAGAAAATGTGTGATCCCAACAAAGCCTTGTACTCCTTTTATCAGAGATTAATAAAAGATTGGGGATTCCCATATGTTGTGTGCTTCAATGTGCGTGAGTTGGTTAGCTAAGTGAGATACTTGGCGCTATCACTACTCGGTGTGAGTTTTGACCTTGTGACGGGTTTGTAAGCACCAAATAATCTAACTTGGGCCTGTGCGTGTAAGTGTGCGTAGGCCGATACTAGCCATTACTGGAGTAAGGCATAGTCACACTTTGCTTAGTGGCAGAGGAGTTTGCATGGCATGGACACAAGGGCTAGCATGCGAGGGAGGCAACGTGCATGGGAGTAGGCATACACACATGGGTGACTCGAGTTAGTCATGGCACATGACAAAAGTTGTTGAGGCACGAGGCTTGGATAGACTAGGCCAGGCATGCAGCTTGGAGAAACCAGGCCTTGATGCATGTGACGAGGCAGTTTATGGCTAGGCAGTTACCTAACTGATGTGGCACGCGATTGTCAGAAGCCAAGCGTACACCACTGTGGAGCGTGGGTGAGCGATTATAGGTAGTTTGTAGGCTAACTGAGCAAGCGGTTATGCAGATGAGGTAGTGAGCAGTTACTTGAGCCCAATATAAACCACCATTGCGACAGGGACTCCCAAGTGGCTAATTGAGACCTAATACACATCTCCCATGATGTAATGTGAGGCCTAGTGGCTAGGGATGTCAGCCAACAAGTTTGTTGCAGAGAGAAAGTGTGTGATCCCAGCAAATGCTTGTATTCCTTTTATGCGAGATTAATAAAAGGTTGGGATATTCCCGTATGTTGTGTGCTTGTGTTGCTTTACCCTTCGGTGTGCATGAGTTGGTTGGCTAAGTGAGATATTTGGCACCATCACTAGTGAAACAAATATAATTTTGAAGAATTTTCATTAATGCCATTTTTTGAACCTTAGTTTTTATAAATCCACACATATTTTAAGTTTATTTTTTTAAAAAAAAAAATCTAACATATAAGAGAAACACAGAAAAAATTGAGTATATTAAGGTTTGTCTGTTTAAATTAGTTTGGCAGAAAAATGATAATAAGAAACTCACACGAACTTTTTTAAAAGGTAACATGGGTGATAGTTTTGGCACAATTTTTTAAAAAAATTTATCTTTTATGGCATGATAAAACACATGCTTTATCATACTTCTATAATTTTTTTGATGACCCATTTTGGAACTTTTTAATTTTAGGTTCACACCATTCTTGGCGTCTAAGGCTCCATTTGGTAGGACAAATAAAGAACAGAAAGAATGAATAGAGTTGAAAGCATGGAATAATAAGAAGAATGAAGATTATTGTAATCGGAAGGAGAAGAGACTTAATTGTCAAGGGATATCTTTAGCAACTCAACTCATATGTTCAATATGAAATCATCCATATAAGTGATGTTTCGACAACTCACCCATATTTCAAAATACTTACGTAAACCAAGCAAGTTTGTGCTGTTTTTTATCGAGAAAATTAAGAGATAAAGTGCATGAGTTTAATAAGATGGAGGGATGGTTAAAAAGAAAGATGATAATTATTTGTCCAATTAATATATTATGCATTATATTATTTTTCCGTTTAAATTTAAATGAATTAATTAAATCCTTGTATTAATAGAATGAAATCAATGAAATCATATTTATAATCTGCGGGGCCTTTTAGGAGCTAATAATATATTGGCATAGAAATACACCACCATACGCTTGCTAACAGCACATGTCAAACCCTAATAAACAGCCACCAAAAGTGAGGAGGAAAAATGGTTGTAAATCAAAAAGAGGAAGTACAGGCTTATGTTTCTATCAAAAAAAAAAAAAAAAAAAAAAAAAGGAAAACAAATACAGGGTTAATATACTCGGGATCAAAATTTATATATTTTTTTAAGACAATACCAAACTTGATCAAGTTTCCCTCTTTTTCATCTTCAACTCGGACACACTTGGTAATGGACCGAGTAGTCCAAGACGCAAAGAACCTTCTGTTAAACGCCGGTGGAAATAGTTCTTGTACAATTCCCAGAATTCATCCCTGCCAAATAAAACAGTAAATTCAGATATATTTTCCTGATCAGGATTTGAATAGAGGGTAAAATGGGATAATAGAAGATTTTCTTAAGTTGTTAAAGATTCTTCAAGTAAAACTTCAAATTTCTGTCCTTTGCTTTTGAGGTCTTAAATTTCTGTTTCAATTTTTGGGAAAAATTGTAGAAAAATAACTAGCAAAAGAAAATATGACATTATTAATATATATATATATATGTTAGATAAATAGAGCGGACTTGTGATCGAACCTGACTTGTGGTAGCGTAAACAAGGAGTAGCCCTTTACATCAGGCCGAATGTCAAGTACAATTGCTGCTAACCGTGAAAGCCCCAATGCCTCAATGTCAATTAGCTTCTTTATCCTGGAATTGATATTAGAAAACCAGGACATTTGAGTTATTTATATGTAACAAAATGATCAAAATGCCAGAAAAATGATAACGGTTACATCACGCAGAACCCTGGCCTTGCACTTAAACTAATAGAATGCAAATAGACAATGAGCATGTAGGAATTTATTCCCTTTTTTTTCCCTCACAAAAAAAAATTAAATTAAAAAAAAAACTCCATGAGCATTACAAACTTAATGTTTTTTTTTATATGATAAACAGAGAAATCTTTATTGATAAATCAACGCAACGAAATCAATAGAAGAAACTCAAGAAAGTTCTTATGACATCAAAGATCACAGCCATATCAGGCGGTAATTACAGTGCAGAGATGAGAGAACCAAAAGTTTATCAAATACTAGCATTTCTGGTGATAGTTTTATTTATTTATTTATTAAGGAAACAACAAATTTTATGACAAGGAAAAGAAAAAGAAAAGAGAGTTTATGCCCTACTTGGCCTTTGTAAAAGTGGGACAAACCTAAATATTGTCCAAGGGGAAGAATAAATATACTAGGTAACATTCTAAGATTCAGGCTTGCCATGCTCAATATACGCCATTATTTTAAGGTAAGAAAAAAAAATTGAAATGTAACAAAAGAAAATAAAAGACCCCAAAGAATACTATGATGATTAACCTGCTTGGTGTACCACTAGCAATATTCACACGGTTCTTTAACAAAGATACCTGCATAAAACGCAAAGGGAAAATATTACATACAACAAAGCCCAGCATAAAACTACAACAAACATCTCACGTGATTGTTGGAAACATATTTAAAGTGAATTAAAAGTGACCACTAAATAATGCATATAAAAAATTCTTAGGAAACATAAATATTGAACTTGAAAATTCAGGCAAAAACCTAAGCTGAAAACTTCATCAATTTGGGATCAGACTGACGTGCAAAGATTCAATTCAGCATCGCTGGTGCTTTGATGATAAGATTGTACATTTGTCATCATCTCCCAAAATCCATCATAAGAAACAAGGTTAAGACAAAAATTAAGACGACGAGCATGGGATCAATTTGCATAAACCAAAAAAAAGGGGGGAAAAAAGAAGAGCAAGAAAATCTATGATAAAAACTCCATCTCATGAAAGCTTGGGATCAGACTGACGTGCAAATATACGAGTCAGCATTGCTGGTGCTTTGATAAAGTTCGTATACAGTCATCATCTCCTAAATTCCACAGTAAGAAACTAGTTAGGAAGATTTAAAATGAAAATTGAGGCACCCGTGGGCTAACATTTTTCATAAACCACAAACACACTCAAAAAAAAAAAAAAAGAAAATGAAACCCTTTCGCAAGAGTTTCATCTCGCCAAAATTTGGGATCAGACTGACGTGCAGATATACAATTCATCATCACTGATGCATTCATAATTAGTATGTATCACGTCATCATCTACCAAATTCCCTAGTAAGCAAGTAAAAACGTAAAAGTAAAAATACAAACAAAGATGGCTTCCATGGGCTCTATATTTTGTATAAACCAAAAAAGGTGCATCAGGGGGAAAAACCTGTAGTAAAAACTTCATCTCATGAGAGTTTGAGATCAGACTTACGTGCATATATAAAATTTAGAATCGCCGATGTTTAATGGCCCGTTTGTTTCATAGGTTTGACCCGAAAGTTTCAATAAAAATTCAAATTTTTGTAAGTGAAAACACCATAGAGAAAAGGTTTGAATTGTGTTTAAAACTGCAAACAAATGGGGGCTACGTTTGTATAGTTTCATCATCTCACAAATTCAATTGTAAATAACTAGTTAGGGAAGTTAGGACGAAAATTAAAACGACACTGCTCAAAGTTTTGCATAAAGCAAAAAAGAAACTTACAACACAAATAAAAGTGCTCTCTCATGAAAGTTTGGGATCAGACTGACGTGCCAATAAACAGTTAAGCATCACTGGATCTCTGATTATTTGTCTGTATAGGGACATCATCTCCCCGACTCAATAATAAGTGGCTATTTAAGGAGGTTCAATAATGAAGACTACGCTGACATGAATGATGTGACCCCAAGTCCCCTTTGCACAAACCAAAAAGGTGCTAGTTGTGGCAGTAATGAATTTTTGCAATTCAAAGAGCAAAAGTAGAGGAAAACGACACCAAAATTGCTTGAAAACAAAAATAAAGAAAGACAAAGAAAAGGTAATAGTAGAAAATTCTTAGCTTGTTAAGAATTTAACTAAACTGGACTATATCATAAGCAAAATGTTGAACAATCTCACAAAATAGAAATACGAGATAGGATGAGAACAAGACTTGCTAATGTTGTCGTGGTATCAAATATAGCCCTCTCTCGAATACATTGTTTTTTATTTGGAAGTAGAAAGTTTAATTAAATTGTTACGAAATAACTGTAATTGTCACTTTTTATAGCAGTGGGAACTGGAACAAATTTTAACAAACATATAGATCACACATAAAGTTCCGCAGACCGCTCCATTATATAACACAAATGACAAAAAGATATGTCCTTAATCCCCCAATCTCAAAAGCATCAATGATGATTGATGCTAACTGGACTTGAAACCTAAGGAATCTTGGGAGTTCATAAAATTGAACTTTGCAACAGTCTTCATGTATTACATTCTCAAAAGTCAAAACTAATTAGCTTGAATGAAAAAATCCCTAGCACAACCAAACCCCATAACACTCAACTAGCACTGCCGTCCTCCCCCTAAATCTCACGCAATAGACAATCTAAACCTTCAGAATCTCACACATTGAATCCACTCCACTCAAACACACTTAAAAAAGAGTTGGACGACTTTTAAATTCTGATAAATTAGCATTGAGACGGAGAATCAAGAAAAAGAGCAGCTACATCCACCCCACTGAAACACACTTCAAAAGAGTTGGATGACTTTTAAATTCTGATAATTAGCAGAGAAACGGAGAATCAAAGAAAGAGCAACTACCTGCCCTTCAACCTTCACATGCTTTGAGAATAGCTTCACTGCAGGGCATTCCTTAGTCAATGATCGTAAACCCCTACACAAACATTTTGTATTAAGAATGGGAAGAAAAGACACATTTTTTACTCATAGGAATTCAAATCTACAAGCACCAGAAAAAGAAAATGCAAAAAATTACAACTTAACTGAAATGCTCTCTCACCTTAGAAGTTTTATTGATCTCATAGCAGATGAACTAATAACAAGCATTGCAGGACTACCGGGATCAATTTTTCCTTCCAACAGCTGCTTTGCACAAAGAACTTCTTTCCATGACGGGCCAAAAGCAACCTTCATATCGTTTCCCAAGGACTTTGCCTCGTGGTCACTGCATTGAGATAGCTCCAAAATGCACGTATCTGCACAATTTAAAAATCACAAGCGTAATCACACAACACTTTCTTCTCTTTAAAAATGATTTCAGCACTTTAAGTATAAATGAATTTCAAACTATACAAAACCCAACATGTGATACAAACTGTACATTTTTTATCAATCGCTTTTTTTAATAGTTATCCCTAATTAAACAATAATCTCTAATCTTTTAAAAGTTCCTAAAATAATTCTGGCTCTGCCATTGATTATAAGCTAATTCTAAGCAAAAGCTATAACATCAATGCATAAGACCTGACAGAAAATCTAATCCCTTTAATTTTATTATCCACATCCAGCAATTTTAAGCATCTTTTGATCCCAATTTACCACCTATACAACGCTGTCCTTCACCAAAACTTCATTTTATATACAAGGGGTTACTTATACTAATTTTTTATCCTCTTTTCAGTTCTTCTCCATATTGGGATCTGTAAAAGCTCAGAGTTCAAGACCATTCCAAGCACAGGTAATCCAATCCCACAAAGTTGAAATTGGAGCTTGAACTCAACCATCAATGTGTTTATAATGCTTTAAAAATGGCAGTCAAAAAGAAGGAAAAAAAATAATAACAATACTGATAAAAAAAGTATGTAAATAATCAGATATTCCATAATATTGTAACGCAACTAAGCAGACCAAAATCACCCCAAAAAAATAAACGGGAAAAATACAAAAACCATGAAACGGAACTAAAGAAATGAAAACGAGGATATACCTTTGATAGATTCTAACTCGAGAGAAGAAAGCTGGCCACCAGTAGCGGACTGGAAATGATCCAGGAAAAGCCGAAGCTGAGTCGAGGCCGAGGCTTGAACGACCTCGTTGTTGTGGTTTTCGTCCTTGTCGTTTTGTTCTTCGACTCGGTCGTCGTCGTTCCTTTTGTTGTCGTTGGTCACGATAAGCCGTTGCTTCTTCTTCATCTTGGATCTCTTCTTAGCTTCGTCGGGTTTGTTAGGGCCAAGACGATGTTTTCTTTTCTTGTTAGGGTTTTTCAGGGAGGGTTTTGACGGCTTCTCTACCTCCTTTCTCCTCTTCCCCATTTGGGTACAATATTCGTTATTTGGGGGGAAACGTTAGGGTTTATCTATGTCTTTTTTAGGGCTTTTACACACATGACCTTTGTATTTTTGCTTATATTGCGGGGACATCTCTGTAATTGAAAACTCTAAGCCAATACTCCCAAATTTTCAAAACAAAGTACTTAGGTATATCTAAAAATAAAAATATTGGTATTGATAATATCAATACTTTAATTTTACAAAAATTTCAAAAAAAATATCGATGTTGGTTAAAATTTTGTCAAAAATGATAAAATTACTAAAATTTTATATTAAACATATTGTGAATACAAATTTTATATTAAATATATTTTTAATACTTTAAGGTACAATAAACATTAAAAAGAAACACAAATAAACATCACTTACATAATAAACTTCATACATATTAAATTTATCAATAACAAAAGGGAGGTCTATGAGGCTCAACATGGTTGGGATTCCATCTTGTTTTAAACAAGATTGGCACCATGGCATGTTACTTGAGTAGTGCTAAACATAATTATGAATAAGCTACGTGTAGGTTTGCAAACTCATAAAAACATTATCTTCATCTAATGTTATCATTCTTAATGTGTATAAGACAAATATTTATTCATTAAAAGTATAAAATATTGGTAGATTATTTAAAGTGAGAAATTTCATTAAATTTTGTAATTTCTTATATTACCGAAATTTGATCAAAATTTCCATGATTTGTACTGAAATTTTATATAAAATACATTATAGATTTTTCGATGTCAATATTTTTACCAATATTTACTAAAATTTTTGATATTTTTCTAAAATAAATATTATAATAGAAAGATATTTCAATATCTCGAAATTTCTAAAATTTTGTAGATATTTATGTCCATGGGTACACATTCGACATGACTAAAACTCATGTTTGATTTTGTTCTTGAAATGCTTTCTCCTATTTTTAAAAACACAAAAAAAAAAAAGAAAATGATTCCATAAACATGTTTGTGTGGAAAATGAAAATAATTTTTTTTTCCACAAACAACCAACATTTTTTCAACTTTTGAAAACAAAAAAAGGCTGTTTCCAAAGTTTCTATTGCTCTCAACAAAGTCCATCTCTCCCATTCTCTCAATCTGGACTTAGAGACCCACCTCGTTGATGATGCTAGAGACCCATCCTCATTGTTGACCCCAAAGATCCACCCTCACCAACGAATGTTAGAGATGATGCGGCCGACTAGATTGCCATCCTCCTCCAACCTCGTCATCTCTTCGATGATTTACTAAGATCGCCCTTGCTGCCTAAATACAATGACCCACTCTTCACCGGTAACCCTAACCCCATCCAGTCTACCGTTGACCTTTGTCCACAATGGTAGCCCATTCGTCAAAGCCCTGCCAACCATCGAACCCATTCTAGCAGGTTGTCTTGTGCTACCCCCACCATGGGATCTTCGTCGAGTGCCCCCTACGGCGAGATCTCATGGGCTGTCGATCTCCATGAGAGGGTTGTCGATCTCCCCGATAAGGCCGTTGAGGGGTAGGGCTGGGTCCATTGTCATCACCATTACAGCTGGCATGATCAGGCTATTGTTGGCATTTGTCCTCACTAGAGCAGAGGAAGAGGAAGAGGAAGAGATTTCTCTTATTGATATAAACAAAATATTTTTTAATAATAAAATTTTTATTTTTTAATTATAATTAAAATTATTAATTAGTATTATATTAATACTTTGTCATTACAAATATTTTGTGTTAAAAAACATACCACGATAAACAACCAAACATAATTTTATAAATAATTCTAGCATATTTTTCAAAGCATTCTCATTCTCAAATTTTTCCAAAAACACAAACCAAAATGAAAGCGCTAATTTGATTGTTAATTATTTCATAAATGGTGAACATACCCCTACTTATTCTTAAAAAAAAAAAGTGAGAGAGAGAAAAAGAAATACCCTTGCTTAGAACAAAAGGGTACTTTTGTTCTAAGTAGGGGGCAACATACCATGTTGAGTGATGGGGTTTGTAGGGTCATGGCTAGATTATAGACTTGACATTAGTGAAAGTCTCTAGAAAACCAATATATATTAGGAAGAAAGAGCAAATTTGCATATTTAGGTTAAAATTAAGTAAATAATACCATGTGGTTTCAAAATGAGTAGTAAATAGCATATCATGAAAAATTGAATAATATCTCAAGAGAAATTGAGAACAAAAACCCTAAAATACCCTCACTTTTTTCACCTCTACATCTCTCACCCTTCTGTCTCGTCGGCATCGGCGGCGGTTAAGAATTATTATATTAACATAGTAATACTATATTTCTAAATAATGAAAAAAATTTACGAGCAACTTTGCCAATGATCGGGAACGTCGTTGGCGACCAAAAAATATTATATTAACATGTCAATAATATGTTTACATGTAAAGACAAAAATTTGTCGACAAGCTTGTCAAACTTGGGAAATATCATATTAACGTGTAAATATTATTTTAACATACAAATATAAAATCAATGGGTGACTTTGCGGGACCACTGACGGCCAAAAAATATAATAGGAACCTATAAAGACTATATTAACGTGTAAATACAAAGATTCACCAATGACTTCGTCGGATCACCGCCAACCATGAAATACAATGCTAATATGGAAATACTATGTTTACATGTAAATACAAAAACTTACAAGTGACCCATGAAATACATTATTAACATGAAAATATTATATTTACATATAAATACAAAAGTTTACTAGCAATTTCACCAGACCACAGGCAACCGTGAAATATAAAATCAACATGGAAATACTATATTTACATATAAATACAGAAGTTTACCAGTGACTTTATTGGACCACCGGAGTCCGTGAAATACAATATCAACACAAAAATACTGTATTTACATGTGAACACAAAGTTTATAGTCGATTTTACCGAACTATCAACTGTAGTAAACTACAATATTAACATAAAAAATTTTGAACTTACATATAAATTGAAAAGTTTATTGATGGCTTTGTTAGACATCATCGGTATAGATGACAACGACGGCGACCGTAAAATACAATATTTACTTGTAAATACAAAAATTTTCTGGTGGCTTTGTCGGACATTACCAGCACCGACAATGACACCAGCGGCCAGGAAAGATAGTATTTACTTATACATGGTGTATTTATATGTAAATATAAGATTCCCAATGGCTTGGCTGGCATCATCGGCATCGATAATGTCACTAGTCATCAGGTAATATTGTATTTCTTCATCAATATTATATTTAACAATAGTACACATATTTACATGGATTTATCGAAATGATTACACTGTTGTCACCAATCAGTAAATACTTTGTTTATCGATATATCTGGTGAATTGAACCATAACATAACTCAAATTAACAATACATGCAAAACTGATCACATTTCAATATACAAAAAGCTACACATAAAAATGAAAAATTATATCTCTACAAAAATCCATTTAAGAAGAAAAAGAAAGGGAAAAAAACAAAGATAAAGTAAGAATGAATTCACCATGTCAAAAACTCACACATATATATTATTGATGAGGGAGCATTTTACTCACAATTCAAGTATTTCAAGAGCTTAAATATTTGTGAAAATCCTTAAACTTGTTGTGTTTTTTTGATCGTTTTGGTCTTATTTTATAAAAAAAAAAAAAAAAAGGATTGGGATTTTTTGGGATCTTTTGGTAGCATTTTGGAGCTTAAAAAAGCATTTTTTAGGTGAGTTTAGCATTGGCCATGCGCTAGCCTAGCCTTGGGCTCATGGCCTCCACTCGAAAGCCCTGTGAAGGCACGTAGCTAAATGTGCTGCCCGCGCACGCTAGGCTGCTTGCAACCTAATCACCCAAGAAGCTTGCATAAGTGTGCAAACCTATTGCTTAGCCTACGACCCTGCGCTTAGGTATGCTATATGGACTGCACAGTCAATCGAGCTGAAATGTTTTTAGGGCCAATCTTGGCCCTAAATTCTGATCAGACGATTCCAAATGTACTTGAAATTAATCCTACAACATAAACCCTTAAGACTCAAAAAGTTAAGGAAGAGGGGGCACACATTCCAAGGAGGATTTTGGAGGCTCAAATTTCTAGAGAGAGAAAAAGCTTGGAAGTAGATTTTCTTAGAAAAATTCTTGAATATTCTTGGAGGATAGAAGCTTTGAAGACCTTCTTAACTAGAGTTAGAGTTGCCTCTTAATCTTTTCTTATTTAATTTTCATTTTGATATTTATAATTGTGGATTTGTCATGAGCATATTTACATTTATGGATTTCTTGATGCTTCTAGTTATGGATTTGTTTATGATCAGCTACATTTGCATGTTAGGACTTGATGTAGCTCTAATTTAAATATGTTTGGAATATTTAGTTAATTATTAATACAGCTTCATTTTAATTTATTTATGTTTCTTTATACTTAATGCTTCTAATTTGTTGGGAAATGAATTGGTTGATTTGATTTATAAATTTCAATGCTATAGAGTGATTGACTCATTTATCGTCTTTGAGAAACATAGTCTTGGTTGTCGTTGAGATCTGAAAAGGCCGAGAATACTTAGGTAATCCTATAGGGTTTGCGTAATGAATGTGTAGGTAGACAATTTAGATAGAGATATTAACTTGGATGTTTACACATATTATCTTATTTGACGCTCAAAAGAGGTAATGAGGTTAATCTTTAGCCTTTGATTAATGATTGATTGAAGTTAATTATTGACTACTAAATAGGAAGAACATAGGAGAAATAAAGTGAAATCATGTCCCTAAAGAATTCATCGCATAAAGTTTCCAATTCGTGAAATCGCCTCCTTTATTTATTTTCTTATAAATTGCTTTAATTAATCTAGTTTGTTTAATTTTCTTTTATTTCTTGTAACTAAACCAAATTCCATTTGCCTAGATAAATTTAAGTTTCAAAAACCCATAGTACTTAACTATAATTCCTAAAAATTCAATCCTCGTAGATAATACTTTATCTTTTGGTCACTTTATTACTTTTACGAGCCATTCACGTACTACTCAAGAGTATAAGTTTTTAGCACCATTGTCGAGGATTGAAATTTTTATGGATTTTGCTAATATTGTAGTTAAGTGACTTGATCTTAATCTAGGCATTCCTTTTCTATGATGACCCTCCCTACGTAGCCGTTATTTAACTTAACATAATCATGAACTTAAACATACTTACGAATGAAGTGGAGAAATTTTGGAAAAAAAATTTTTGAATAGATTCTCACTATAGAATCCTCGTCATGAAACCTTAAAGGAAGTAATAACTATTTTCCAAATCTTAATAACAAATGAATTCTTATGATAAAGAATTCTCGTCATAAAACCTTGAAAGAAATATTAATCATTTTTCAAAACTTAATTTTGCAAATCTGACATCATTACATTAATTTCTAACCACATAGTAGTAACGTAATAATAATTATTACGTTTTACCATAATCATAATTTCTAAAAATTTAATCCCTTACATATCTCATAACATTAATTTCTTAAAACCTAACCATAATAATAATTTTTTTTAAACTTATCTTTCTTTTCTTTCTTTCTTTCTTTTTTTTTTTTTAAACATAAGAATAATTTTTTAGCAACTATTACTTTAAAGACATTTCTCAATTTAAATAACACTATTTCCAAAACAATTTTAAATTAAATATTGAAATAAAAATCTCATTTAAATGCTCTTTAAAACTTTCTTAAAAATTATTTATATATTTTACTTATAATTTAAAATCTTAAAAATAACATATTAATATCTTAAAAATTAATCTTTTTGGAACTTATTATAATAATAATTACTTGAAACTCGTTCATTTAAACCGACATAATAATAATAATTTTGAAGCATATTCATCTAAACTTTCATAAAAGTAAATTCATAAAATATATTCATAAATTTCATTTTTTTAACTTAACGTAAAACTCCAATAATCCTTTGTAATTCCAATTAAATTTATAATTTTGATACTTAAAAATTTCATGCATTTATTGCATTCTCTATTGCAACATTTTTAAATTTTGAAATTCTATAGATCAAGATTATATAATCACAATCTTGGTTTTTAAGACATAATTACATAGTTTATTTACTTATTCATACGTACATAATTTTTTGTAAGGCAAAAACATACATAATTTTGTAAAATAAAACACGCCTAAATTTGTAAAATAATGATGCAGAAATATTACTTTGTGTAGGTGGTATCCATTCCCATCTTCACCATTCGTCTGCCGCTCACCACTGCCCATCAAGTGCCACTGATAGGTTTTCATACCTACAGCATGAACATACTTAAATGAGCTTTCGCTTAGCAAGTAGGAAATTAGTCTCGCAAAACATAATTAAAAAATCATTTTAATAAAAATATTCATGAATATTTTATGATTGCTTATCAACTTGATTTATGCTTAATTACTTTAGCTATAACTTATCTTCTTACTTTGGGCCTGAGTGATGTACTAGTTGCACGCAAGTCTTAGGAAGTTAGGATTCGCGAGGTCCCAACGACACCAAGATCATTCATTACTTTAACATGGAGCCTCTCCGTAGGTCAACAGATTGGTACGACACCCTTAACTTATCTTATAAGTTTCACTTGTCTTATTGTGTGTATGTAGTGTAACTTATCAGTACATGACATCATGATTTCGTAATTATAAATGGTAAATCATAATCATACTTTACTTGAAGGTGATTTAACAATATAATTTAAATATCGCATACATCACTCATTAATCACAACATCATCATCATAGCATATCACGTCAGGTCATAACATAACATATTACATCATAGTATAAAACGGTGTAACAAATCACTAATCATGCATTTTCATAAATTTTAATAAAAATATTTAAATCATTTTATTTTTAAAACTATTTATACTGTAGGCGAGATTCCTACTTATTTAGACTCTAATTGAGCGGGTTTAGTTGCATCTCGCTGTATCTACAGTCTGCACGGCATCCTCAATAGTGCTCATTGGGCGACAGTGGATGGCTAGGAATAATCCATGGAGATTTGTTATTGCTGAAAACATTATTTTGGACTCCGTTACTACAGTCTGAGTCGCCTAGATCCGTGTGCAGTTGGTATCGAATGATTTTCACTAGAGTGGAATTAGCTCAAACGGAGGTCACCTTCACATTTAGAGTGTCGAAACAAGTTAAAAAGAGGTCTCGGATCATCGATCGGAGGTCCAGATCACAAAAACTCGAAGTAGCCATTGACCGATGTTGACTGACTTTGGCCAACATTGACCGGTGTTGACCGGACTCTATTGGTGGCTGAGCTCAAGCCTACCCCCTATAAATTGACCCATTTGATTCCAATGGTGGTGTCAATTTCACCTAATTCCACCTCTAACATAGTAGTTTGAAGCTCGACGTCAGCGGCAAAAATGGAGACTCCGATCATCTCTCTTTAGTGAAGGTACCTTGAAATTAACCTGGGCATTTTGATCCCCATTGGTTTCTAAGCATTTCCCCTAAGGTGGAGCTACTCAACACCATCAGAAACATTAGGATCGTGACGGCAGATTGCGAGCGATGACGACGACTTCATTCTTTAACGAACGGCAGCGCTATCATGAAATTGAGTGGGGAAAAGCTTCATTGTGGGCCTCTGAGTGTTTTCCCCTAACCAATTCAGGGTTACAAGGTTGAGAACAGTGGCAACGGTGGCCACCATGGTGGTGCTAAATGGCTATCTTTGATCTCCAGCCACCGGTGATTATTTTGAGTAATTGATTTGGGAATTTTGATCCTTTCAACCATCTGAACATGATCACATCCTCAATTTGGTTCAACGTCGCCGGAAAAAATGAAGTCAAACTCACCTATGGCATAGCAACAACGACTATTGTTCTCTAATTGGCAGCAAGATTTTCCAACAATTGAAGGAGGGCTTTTGCTAAATGAAGTCTTCTGAACATAATGGCAGCAGCGGTGTCGATCACCATCGCCGGTGGTGACAAGATCGGGTGGTGGCACGGCAGCAGAGACCGGGCAACTCTGTCATTTTACTACAACTGAAATCAAGCTAGGGGATTGGTCTCTTCTTGTTCCTCTCATCCATCTGAGTCCGTGGACACTAAGATTGCATCAATCGGTGGTCGGACGGAGGAGAAATCACACCGAAAAAAAGGGCCTTTCTACCACTTTAGCCAGCTCGTGTAGCCTCCTCCGGTAGCATTGCTGGTGGCACGGCACACCGTTGGACTCAGTTGGTCGAGAGCTTTCCATTGGTGCGAGAGGTGTCAAAAACAGAGACCGGATCTTAGACTGAGTTTGAGGAGAGATAAACTGTAGAGAGAGAAAGTAGAGAGAGAGTTGTGGCTAAGCTAATTTGATTGGCCGAAATTTTTTTTTTTGGTGTCCATCTATTTATAGACAAATCTTGTAGCCTACATAGTCTAATCTATGTCATGGTGGTTGACCAAATTGATCCGTAACTTTAAATTTCTATAAACATAATTGTACTTTTAAAAACTGTAATTTATTTCAACTCTAAAGATAATCACATAAATTTCTAATTCTCTTATTGTATTATTGCATTACTAAAATATTCATATTGACATAAAAATAATTTTTGTAAACTTATCCATACTATATAGATTTTATGATTTAATTTTGAAACAGTAAACTTTGATACATTTATCTTCAAAACTAATGATTAACTATTTTCACAACTGTATCCATATTTATACATGTGTATATATATATACATATGTATGTATGTATTCTAATAAAGATATTATGTATTTAAAACTTTGCTCAATTTAAGTCCTATTATTTTTAACTTTTAAAAACTTTAAAATGTAATTTAAAACATATATTTTCATTAAAAATTTTCATATTGTAAACTTCAAATTTCATTATAAAAACAATAGTTGTAATTTTATAAACATTTTGTAAATTGAATTGACTATCTAAAAGTCAATCTAATTTAAAATTTTAAACTTAGCACAATTTCGTGCTTTACAGATATAACCTAAACTATTTTTAGTAAAAATTCGTTTATATATGCACATCCAATCTATGGATGTTTCTAAACTTTCCTTAATCACTTTATGGGTTGACATTTTTCCGTTTGTGCTTTTGCATTTGTCTTAAAGGCATGTGTAATCTTTGTGAATTCCATTAGTGTTCTTATGATAATAATAGTTAATATTACAGTTATAATTTTACGTAGTTATTTATACTTGTAAGCAACTAACTATGAATGTATAGAACATCATGCATTCTTGTCATGCCTTGTGGCCTCGTAGAAAAATTGAGGTCAAACTTGCTTATTTAAGCCTTATGCTCACCATGTCTCAAATTATGGTTCTATGCTTATGATCACCATTGATCTAGGTTTCTTTTACTGAACTGATAACATATAGGAATTTTCACATAATCATAGTAAGTTAAAAATTTCACTTCTTTGCCAAATAACATCATCTCTTTGGCTCATGCATAAAATTAATGAATCATAAACTTTTAATTTAGCACATTAAACAATTATTTCAATGCACTATTATACATTACATTATTACATGTTTCATAAATAAAGCATATAAATTTATGCATTCACAACATTATTTATTTTTAAGGTCTTATAGCTATCAAGACCTTCAAATTTGTGTGTTAATAAATTTTAAACTTGTACTTTCTTAAGTATTTAGCTGAATAATTACGAAAAAAAAACCTTAATTAATCATGCTTATTAATTTTTTTGGATTTTTCTAGCCCTTACATTTTCCTTTTAATTTGATTAGTTTTTGGTTAAATTTGTGTTGTAGCAATTTATGTGATGAGCTCAAAGCTTTTCCCCATTGATCCAAAAATATAGAGGTCCCTTCATCAATTGAGAATTGAACAAGAAACTAGATCTCAAAACATGACGGAAGGTGACAATAATCAACAACAGATCTTGCGAGACTATCTTTGCCCCATGGTGAACGATAACTATTCAGGGATCTGGCACCAACCAATAAATGCAAACAACTTTGAGTTGAAGCTGACCTTATTAGCATGGTCCAACAAAACCAATATGGAGGATCTCCGCAAGAAAGCCCCAACATCCATCTTTCTATATTTTTGGAGATCTGTGCCACCATTAAACTTAATGAGGTGTTAGATGAGGTAATTCGATTGCGCTTGTTCCCCTTCTCTCTTAGGGACAAGGCGTATGGTTAGCTTCAAGGTTTGCCACTTGAGAGTGTTGCTACTTGGGAGGACTTGGCACAAAAATTGCTCACGAAGTTCTTTCTCTCACCGAAGACTTCTTAATTGCATGGTGATATCGCACAATTCTGACAATTGGATTTTGAGCCCCTTTTTGAAGCTTGGGAGCAGTTTAAGGATCTCATTCAGAGGTGCCCACAACATAGATACCAAGATTAGTTCCAAATTCAATTGTTTAACAATGGCACGAATAGGCAAACGAGGATGATTGTAGATGCTACAACCGATGGTACCTTGAAAATTGCCGAGAAAGCTCAATTGCTATTGGAGGAAATGGCCTCCAATAATTATCAATGGCCTAATGAGTGATAATTTTGAAGAAACCTAAATGAGTTCATGAAGTGGATCCAATTGTTGCTCTTTCGGCTCAATTCTTGGCCTTATCTAATCAACTTTTGGCCTTGGCTACTAGAAAAGCTTCATTAAGCAAAGAGTCAACAATGGGTGCTAATGCATAGTATGTTGGTGAAGGAAGCAATAAAAAGCAAGCTCAATTTGTGAATGATCGAAACTTCAACTACTGAGCTAACAATTTGCCTACACACTATTATCTGAGACTTCACAACCCTAAGAACTTCTCTTATGGTAGCATGAGAAGTGCCTTACAACCATTGCCAGGATTCAACTAACCAATAGCTGAAAAGAAGCCCAATTGGAAGACATCTTAAGCACCTTCATTGTGGAGACAAAGGCAAGATTCAACAAGGATGAAGAAAGTTTGGATAGTTTGGAGACTCATATGACCAATATGAGTGCATTTAAGAAGTCTCTAGAAGTTCAAATTGGACAATTGGCTGCCTCCATCATTCACAACAAAAGAGGCAATTTCCTAGTGACACCAAAGACAAATCAAAGAAGCAATGCAATGACATTTCCCTAGGAAACAGGAAGGAAGTTGACAAACCGAAGCCACCATAATCGATGAAGAATCAAGTCCAAGAAGAAGAAAGAGTGCAAAGAAAGGAGATTGAGGTTGAGACACCAAAGGAGGCATGGAGGCCTAACTCTATCTCATTTCTAGATAATCCTCCTATTTTAGTCCCACCACTTCTATTTCTGCAAAGGTTCCAAAAGACAAAGATGGAGTTTCTTGATGTGTGCTCAAGAAGTTGCATATCAACACACATTTCGTAGAGGCCTTAGCTTAAAGTCCTAGTTTATGAAATGGGTGCTCTCCATGAAGATAAAGCTAGAGAAGAATGACATGGTTGCACTAAATAAGGAGTGTAGTGCTATTTTGAATAAGAAGCTTCCACTAATAATAAAAGATCTAGGAGGTTTTCATATATCTTACACCATTGGAAATTACAAGTTTGAAAAATCTCTTTGTGATCTTGGACCAAGTGTGAATTTGATGCCTTTCTTGGTTTTCAAGAAGCTAGGATTTGGGGAAGTCAATCTTACAACTATTTCTCTTTAACTTGCCAATCGGTTAATCTGATATCCAAAGGGTGTCTTAGGGGAGGATGTCCTAGTCAAGGTTGGAATTTTGATTGTTCTCACGAATTTCTTAGTGCTAGAGATAAATGAAAACCAGGGATTCTAATCATTTTAAGCCGACCACTCTTGATACTATGAATGCAACGATTGGCATCCAAAAGGAGAATTAAGTTTGGGCTTGGATGAAGAGAAAGTCACCTTTGGCATCTTCCACACCCCCAAAAAAGAGTTGAGAATTGACTCTTGGGGCTTGATGTTGTGAAAAGTGGTTTTGAAGAAAGGAAGAAGGCTCAAGCATCTCTAAATCCATGACCTAAGAGAAAGGTGACGAACAAGGACTTGAAGCCACAGTTTTTGATGATACAATCAACTCAATTCCATCATATTAAGGTGAGTGGAATCAAAGAGTCAACATTGGAGCAGACCATCCGAAAAATCACAACTATAAAGGCATGTCCGTGTTGGGGTGGTCTATTGACTATATAAGGAGCCAAAATTTAAAAGCACAAAGCTAAGTCAAGCTAATGACTTTAAACAAAGCGCTTCATGGAAGGCACTCCAAGCTTTCTATCCCTTTACACTTTTTATTTTTGTTTTAGTTTGTGTTTTGTCTACTTTAAAATCTTGCGTTAATCTTTATTTATTATTATTTTTTTTTTTGTATTTTGATAGGTGTTGAAATAATCAAGAGCTTAAGAACTTGAGTTTTGGTGGAAAACGATTCGAGAAGATGGACAAAACTTGGAATTTGGGCTAGAAATTCTCGAGGTATATGTTCTTGATCTTTGTTCTTCAATTGCAAAAAACATTGAGACAATATTTAGTTTAAGTTTGGAGGAGGGAAATTATTTTTGTTCGGTTTTGGTCTTAAATGTTTTTCAAATTTTTTAAATTTTTTCTGAGTTTTCTTCGTTGTTTATCATGATTGTCCTTCCATTACTTATGTTTGGTAGTTCTTGTTTAGTTTTTTTAGGTTGTTCAGTTCTTTTGTTGGTGTTTTTGTTACTTCTTTGAATAAAGTGTGAGTTTTGACAAATTGGGTAACTAGAATTTGATCACTTGAGCACTAAGAATGATAATTGCTTGGAATTTTGAACTTTTGGAGAACACTTATGTCCATTAGATAGGTGTTGACATCTCATGAATTCTAGAATCTATTTTAGTGAAGGCAAAATTCTAGGTTAGATGTCATTGGAGAGAAAATTAGGCCAACTTTTTTAGACCATCTGAGTCTTTTGAAGCTAATCATTGTAAATTCCACTACTAGTTTCCCCCGTTGAGCCTTTTTAACCTATTTTGTTTATTACCTACATAAGTTTAACTAAGTTATTTCACGAATTCCTTTCACTTACCCTATCACTTATAAACATGTTTGCCTCATTGTTTAAATTTGAAGATTAATAATTAAGAGTAAGCACGGAAGGTAATGTGATTTGAATTCATGGTTTGGTCGCATCTGTAAAGTGACTCATTTATGTTTTCGTATTATTTCTCTTTTGTTTTGCTTAGTTTCATCTATGCTTTCCCCCTCAATATCAAGATGTATAGAACCAAATAAGTTTTGGGGAGCTTTATTTCAATTCAAAAGAAGAAGAAGAAGAAAAATGATAGAAAAAAATGATAAAAAAAAAAAAAAAGAAATGTAAAAAGTGGATAATAAATTCTTGTAAATTTCATGCTTTGAGTTTTTGTGGACATTGTGAGTCATGTTTCATAGGAGTGATTAATGATAGACTAATGATCAAGTTGGGAGTTAGTATGTGAGTTTTTATTCATTCTTGCAAGGTCTTAGGTGCATTACATGTCTAGGGTAATTCGAGTCGAAAACGATCCTTTCTCACTGACCCTACAACCTAGCCTTTCATTACAAGCCTTGAAAGTCGTTGATCTTTGATGGCACACTAACTTATGTTAGTTGCGAGTGTCATGAACAATGGGCTTATGATATTTTTGAACTTTATTTTCCAGAGGTTTCTCATGATCTGTCTAATCACATAAGTCTATCCAAAATTCAATTCATAAAGTAAAAGTGATTAGCATACATTTGCACTTAGAGAGTCTTGAATGAAGTGAAATTAGTATTTATTATTGAAATTCTAGACACTCACAATGTTTACCTTTCCCTTTAGTTTTGAAACAATCTTGTGGCTTTTGAGATTTTTCGCTAGTTGTTGAATAGTACAAGACTCACACTTGGTTTTGTTTTATTTCTATTGTTGGTTTAGTTTTTATTGTGTTTTGCTTAAGGACAAGCAAATGTTTAAGTTTATGGGTGTTTGATGAGTGAGCATTTTACTCACAATTCATGTATTTCTAGAGCTTAAATGTTTATGAAAATCCTTGACATTTTGTATTATTTTTGATGATTTTAGTGTTATTTTGTAGGAAAATAAGAATTGAGATTTTTTGGGATATTTTGATAGCATTTTGGAGCCCAAAAGATCATTTTTTAGGCTAGTTCAATGTTGGCCATGCTAGCCCAGCCTTGGGCACATGGCCACGTGCCAGCCCAACCTTGGGTGCATGCACACATGTTTGGGAGGCCTCCACCAAAGAGCCTTGCACAGGCATGCAGCTAAATGTGCTGCCTGTACACATGTGCTGGGCTGCTTGCAACCCAGGCACCTGATAGGCCTGCGGGGCATGCACACCCGTGTAACCATTTGACGTGAATTGTGTTTTAAGGGCCAATGTTGGCTCTAAATTCTAATCTAACGATCCCAAATGGACCTGACATGAAGCCCACTAGTTAAAAACCCTAAAAACCCAAAAAGTTATAGAGGAGGGGGCACACTTCCTAAGAAGGATTTTGGAGGCAAATTTCTAGAGAGAGAAAGAGAGCTTAGAGGTAGATTTTCATGAAGATTCTTAGAAAATTAAAACTTTGAAGACATTGTCAACTAGAGTTTCCTCTTAGTCTCTTCTTATTTTTATTTTCATTTTGAAATTTGTAATTGTGGATTTGCCATGAACATATTTACATTTATTGGTTTCTTGATGCTTTTAGTAATGGATTTATCTGTGATTGGCTAGATTTGTATTCAAAGGCTTGATGTAGCTCTATTTTGAATATGTTTGGAATATTTAGTTCATTATTAATATAGCTTCATTTTAATTTATTTATGTTTCTTTATGATGAATGCTTCTAGTTTGCTGGGAAATGAATTAATTGATTCAATTTATCAATTTCAATGCTCCAGAGAGATTGACTTATTTATCATCCTTGAAAAACAAAGTCTTGTTGATACTCGAGAGGGGTAAAAATGCTTAGATAATCTTATAGGGTTTGCTTAATGAATGTGTAGGTAGACAACTTAGATAGAGATATTAACATATTTTTACACATATTATCTCATTTGACGCTCAAGAGAGATAGTGAGGTTAATCTTTAACCCTTGATTAATGAATTGATTGAAGCTAATTAATGATTACTAAATAGGAAGAGCATAGGAGAAATGGAGTGAATAGAGATCTTATAGAAATCAGTGCATAGAGTTTCTATTTTGTGAAATCGCTTCCTTTTTTTATTTACTTGTTAATCGCTTTAATTAATCTAGTTTGTTTAATTTTTTTTTATTTCTTGCAACTAAACCAAATTTGATTTGCCTAGATAAAATTAAGTTTTGAAAAACCATAGTACCTAGCTAAAACTCTTAAAAATTCAATCCTCGTAGGACGATACTTAACCTTTTGATCATTTTATTACTTTTACGACTACTTCACTAGCAGTTTGAGCATATAATTTCCAAGAAAAAAAAGCAAAAAGAAAAAGAAATAGTGAGAGAAACTTTGCCATATCCAGAGGCAAAGTCATAATCTAAAACTCAAATCTAAAAAATTGAAATATATATATATATATATAAAACTCAAAGCAAGAATCAAGGATCTAAAACCAAACAGAGAAAACAAGGACAATGTAGATATGAAGCAAGTGACAATATACATGTTGGGCTTGGTGCCCTAAAAGCTGTGACATTGTACTTTTTGAAATTAAATAAATAAAGTGGCACTTATTATTATTTTAGTTGCTTGTATGTATTATGAATACATTTGTAAACATCGAGAAAATTTCATGATTATTTATGTGACTATAACTTTAGCATATAAGTGTTATATGCTTAGGGATAAAATTTATAGATAATAATCTAAA
>CAMOHE010023003.1:27393-43910 GCA_946598075.1 Artocarpus hirsutus
AATCCTCGTAGGACGATACTTAACCTTTTGATCATTTTATTACTTTTATGAGTACTTCACTAGCAGTTTGAGCATATAATTGCCAAGAAAAAAAAGCAAAAAGAAAAAGAAATAGTGAGAGAAACCTTGCCATATCCAGAGGCAAAGTCATAATCTAAAACTCAAATCTAAAAAATTGAAATATATATATGTATATATATAACTCAAAGCAAGAATCAAGGATCTAAAACCAAACAGAGAAAACAAGGACAATGTAGGTATGAAGCAAGTGACCATATACAAAACTACAGATCACAACTCCACATGCAAAAAAACATACACAAAAATAAAAAATCATATCTCCACAAATGTCCATTCCGTAAGGGAAAAAACCTACAGATAAGATCTCTACTGACAAAACACACCAATTATAAATATGAAGAGAGAGGCCAAACATGTGCTTGCTTCAATGACATCGGAGCAAGTGGTGGTCTTTAGTTACAGATCTGGTGGTGTCAAAGCAGGGATTGATGTCAACAAAGCATCGCTATCCAAGAAGGAGGTTTCATACAAGGAGGTTGCAAGCACAATGTGTGGCGACACCAATGAGGATCTTAGATCAAAGAAACCAAATAAAAAGTGATGAGAGAACTTGCCAGTGAACTAAAATTACAGCTCCAACCTCGACGTCGATGCGTGGTTGAAGTTTGTCGAACTTCAGCCATTGCGAAGAGATCATAAGAGAGAGAAAAAAAAGGAAGAGAGGAGGAGATAGAGAACATATTTGCAAAAAAAAAAAAAAGGAAAGAAAGAAAGAAAGAAGAAAACAAGACATTTTGTGTAAACGAAAGAAGGAAAAGAAAAAAAATATCTTTTAGAGGTATTTTGAGGTTTTTAATTGTTTTAAAATAACTGATTTGTTCAATATATTATTTTTTTAACTTTTAAAAATATTTGACATTATTTACTGTACACTTAAGAAAATTTATTAGTTGGCATAATTTTTCTATATTTTACATTTGGTCCAGTGGGTCCATAGGCATGATAGCGACAAAGTAGACTTATGACCATGTGTAATACTTGATTCTATAAAAACCACTACATTATGGGAAATGCTAGCATATAGCCTACTTAAAGAAAATTATTGTAGTAGACACCTAAATTTAATTATGTAAGTAAATAGTCTACAATATGTAAGTTAACTTTCCAGTTTAAAATTATCATAAAACTTTCTATAGTTCAATTTATTCTTATTTTAGTCCTTGTCATGTATTTTCCCTCACCTTTAAAACTGTCTTATGAATGGTCTCTTAGTTAAATTTTAGACAAAAGAAGTTTGTTTTTCCAATTAAAGGTCTCTGAACTATTTTCTCTCTACAAATAGTCTAAATACTAAAATTTGAGCTATCTTGAGTCCCTAAACTTAAAAACATATGTCCAAGTTAGTTATTTTGTTTAATAAATATATATTTAAAAAATAATACTTAAAGTTATACCGAATGTGTAATCCTTAAACTTAAAAAAGAGTGATTTTATCTATACCTATTAAATGCATAAATAACTCCAAGTAATAACTTTTTTTATTATATGTTATTAATGTACATAAAACAATAATATAGACCAATCATGTGATATATTAGATTTGGTGCCTTGAGAAATAAATACTTTAGTTGTATTAATGATATTTTTAATGAAATAGATATTAATGCAAATATTTCATATATTGATAATGATCCTCAAATTGCTTTTATTTTAATGACTAAGAATTTAAGCAAACATATGACCTATGACTTTTCGAAGCAGATTTTAGAATTGAGCATATATGAGGTTTATATGAGGATAATTCAGATTTAGATTTTAATAGTCTTTATTATATAGTTTGTAATTGAAGTGTATAGGTGCGTGAATATATATAATAAGCCTATAATGAGGATCTATGTCTAATTGAGGTGGTGGTTTATCTAGGCTGCCAAAGTAGATTGACTCCATGGTAGATGTATTGATATGGAAGACATAGTGGTAGTTGCACACTAGACTAGACATAAAGTTGAATTGATTTAATAATAATTCTGTTTTACTTAAATCATTTCACATTAGTAATCATTTATATGTCATCTTAATCTTGAAGTAGATTTATAATTTCATGTTTGTCGCTTGTATCTTTTCATATGCCAAATGCAGGCGTTCTAATGAACAAAAACTCTATTATCGGTATGTTAGCGATATAATCTATATTCAATGTGAACATAATCTACAAATATGGAATTAATATTTCTCTAAAAAAGAGACAATGTTATCCTTTCAAAGGTATTATTTGGATATTGAAAAATATAACGAGGTATCGGTCATCAATTGAATGATATTTTATTTGCATGTGTTA
This sequence comes from Artocarpus hirsutus, assembly GCA_946598075.1. Lineage (NCBI taxonomy): Eukaryota > Viridiplantae > Streptophyta > Magnoliopsida > Rosales > Moraceae > Artocarpus > Artocarpus hirsutus. Next base: position 29,753 of record CAMOHE010023003.1, read on the forward strand.
TAAAAGAAGTGAATTTTCCAATGGTGAAATAGTGAAACTTTGAGATAAAATAATCTGAAAATAAAACAGAAACAAATCCTTCATCCAATTATAAATAACCTATGGGGAATAAATATAATATTAGAGGTCATGGACAAGTCTTATATTTGGAGTCCCATAATATTGTATATTATCAAGAGTGCAATCTTGAGTATATAGTGGAGTGACACTAACGCTAATAATTAAATACAAAATTAATCGAGGACTAATTTATTTTTATTATTGAAGCTTGATAATATATGTTCATCGAGTCCCAATGCAAGCTCGCTAATTCCTTTATGACAGATTGGGCAAATATAGATTTCTATAGATAAGATAGAAAGTATATGCTAGTTGGGCCACTAGGCCTAATGACAGGCATGTCATAAGTTTAGAATTGGAATTATAGTGGGCACAAGGCATACTGTGGTTGGCACTATATCTACTAATTTTCTAGAAGAATTTAATTATTTAATTCATTTAAAAAATATATTATTCAAATTAAAAATTGGGATTTTGAATAATTAATTATTTAAATTTGGTATTTGAATAATTAATCTAAATCATAGTTGAATTTGAATTATGGATCATTCTTCACAATTATTTAAATTTGATTATTATTTTAAAAAATATAATTGTTCGAATTGGAAAAATTTTAAATGGTGTAAATGATCACATAACCCTACATTGTGACTGGCTAGAATTCCCTAGCCAGTGGGTGGTATGTACAAGCAGAGGGAGATCCCCTCTATAAGGAGTGTTCAAAAGGACATAAAAAAAAAAAATCTCCTGATTTTAATAGACTTTTGACTCCTCTTTTTACTCTATAAATAGAGACCTAGGGTCATTATTCTGAGACTTCCTAAGTGCAAACTAGAGAGTAAAGCGTAGGTTACTCATCTTTAGTAATCATGATTCCTCAACAGTTTGTGTTTGGAAGGAGTATAGTTGTAACGGAGATTTGCTGAGCGATGCCTATCGCACGCAATGATCTAATGGTAGAGATTTTTTGTTGAAGAATTATTCAATCAAAAATGTTGTTTTCGGTAACCAACTGTTACGTTAAATTAGATTAGTTTATTGTTTATAGATCATGAATTATATACTGGGTGACTAAACAAAAATTTTTAAAATTCTGTAGTGTCCCTGAACCAATTTTTACAACAAGATACACTTTGATATATTGTCAACTAAATTTTTGTTAATTGCCTTTAGTCCTTTTTTAGAAACTTTTATGATTTCAAAATGAAAAGGTAAGATATATAGAAGTATTGTCTTCTTTGAGTTTCAACATTTTATTTCATTTGAAAAGTCTTTTTTTAAACTAAATTTGTTTGTAATTTTGATCGTAACATAAATTTAAAAATTTTTTACTAAGAAAAAACAATTAAAGTGACAAATTAGTAGGAATATAAACATGTTAAAACAGGTATAGTAAAAAAGATATTTACAAAAATATAAATTCTTAAATTATAATAATTTGGCAACATTTGTTAATATGGCGATACAAAATATGCTCGTTCCAAAAAGTATCATTTTTCATGTCTAAATAAATATATAAAAAAGTCAAATATGTGTAGTAAAGTAACTAATTTTGATATATATATTTTTAATTTAAGGACGACAGATATTGTATGACTTTACATATTTAATATTTTTTTTGAAGAAATTGTTGCAAATAGCAGATTTTGCTATTCACTTATGAAATAGTGTTAAAAACTTTGAAATTGTAAAATAAATAGCATATTCAAATAATTTAGTAGTTTAATGTGAACAAAAACACAAAACCCCTTAGATTAGATCTTTTTTTTTGTCTTTTTTTCTCTCCCCTCCACATTTCTCTAATTCTCTTTTTCTCTTTCTTCTTTCTCTCTTATTGTCGGTCTAAAGCCGCCATGGCTGTGGCCTCTGAAGCCAGCCGCTATCATTGTTGTCAACCTCTGCATCACCATAGTTGAGGTCATAGCATCAAGAAGAAAGACGACAGTGAACACCTGACGAGGAGCATTGACAAGTAGGGAGTGAGCTGCAACGGAGATCGCAATTGTGACCAAGAAAATTCATGACAATTTCGTCGTTAACGACAATAGAGTTAGGTGATAATCCCCCAAGGTTTTGATTGATTGAAGTCAAGTGTGATCAATGGCACGCGATAGATAGGAAGTGGGAGATGGCGATAGTAGTAGTTGCTGTGTTGCGAGATCTGACGTTTGACGAGCGACAAACGAGCGTCTATCTATTGGCATTGTAGAGATCGGCTTGATCTGGTCTCAAGAAGGGTGGTGGTGCCATCAGAGGGCCTTCGTGTAGGTGACACATGGGCATTCGTGGCCAGAACGTGGTGTCAGCAAAATTTTTTCTACTATATTTGTTCATTTTCTGTTGTGGTTGTTTTTGCAAAATCTTTTATTTATCCAAAATACAGTATTTTTTTGGTGTCCGGCAACATGCTTGGGAAATTTTAGCATTTATATGAAAATACTATATTTTTATGTTAATATAGCATTTTTCGGCCGCTAGCAATGTTGCTGATGCCCATGATAGCCAGCAACGTTTCTGAAAAATTTTTGTATTTACATGAAAATATTGTATTTTTGAGCTATAGGTGGTCCAGTGAAGTCGCCTATAATTATTGTATTTACATGTAAATACAATACTTAACTGTAACTATTGTAGTTTTGGGTCGCTGATAGTTCAATGAAGTTGTCCATAAATTTTTATATTTACATGGAAGTATAGTATATATAGGTAAATATTGTATTTGATGGCTGCTATCATCATTATCGATGCCTGTGATGTTTGGAAGCTATTGATAAATTTTTACGTTTACATGAAAATACAATATTTACATGTTAAAACAGTATTTCCATAGTCCAGCAAGGTTGCTAGTAATTTTTTTTGTTATTACATGGTAATATATTATTTACATGTTAATATAATATTTCTCGACCGTTGGTGACATTGTCGGTGCCGGTAATAACTGACGACGTCATAGATAACTTTCATATTTACATAGAAATATAGTTTTTAAAAGAAAATACTATATTTTTGGCCACTACTAGTGCCAGTAAGGGAGGAGGGTGAGAGATGGAGAAAAGAAAGGGGTAAGAGTATTTGGGGTTTATGTTCTCAATTTCTCATGAGATATATATGAATCTCTAATTATATGCTACTTATAAAACATTTTGAAAACATACGATATTATTTACTAATTCTTACCCTTAACATGCTATTTAGCTCTTTCTCCCTATATTTAAGAAAATAACTAATTTGGTTTATATCTCTAAGTTTAAAGACTAAATATAGCTCAAATTTTAATATAAGGATTCTTTATAGAAAAAGGATAGTTTAGGGATCTTTTATGTGATAAAATTGACTATTTCCTTTAAAATTTAATTAAGTGATCATTTAAAAGACACTTTTAAGTTTAAGGACTATTTATTGGACAAAATTGACTACAATGACTAATTCTAGAGCGAGAAAAAATTTGAGAACTATCCATAAATTTATTCTTTTTTTCCTTTAGTAACCTATTTTTGATTGATATCTTTTTTGTCGAACCCCTTTCTTTCTTCTCCTTTCTCTCCTTTCCATTTAAAAGAAGATTTATTCCCACGTCTAATTTTCTTAGCTGACTTATTAATTTTTGCTACTCTTAATTGAAGCCTTTTTCAGTTTTCAGTTTAATTCCTTGTTCTGGAAACCTAACATTTCTTTCTTACAGCTTGGAAAGCATTTCATCTTGAGTTTCCTACTTCTTTTAAATTGCTTTCCAGAGACCTCACCATGGTGTTTGTTCGCTCAGCTTAAATGTAGAGAAAATTGTAGAAATAATGAAGAACACACAAAATTCTAGTAGTTTACTCAAGGGGAATGAATGCTATATTTTAAAGTTTATAGAAGAACAAATGTTACTTTTGAAATTCGAGAGCATACTGTTTCAAGTGCTATAGTTGAAGGATAAATTTGAAACATGTTTTTACAAAAAGATATCCCTTAATAATCAATTTTTTTTCCTTTGTTTTTACATAGAGATAAATTGAGAAATAACTAAAACTAAAGTATTATAATACATGGAATAATTATATAACTATACTTTATTGTTTTAATTATGTTTCAATTTATTCCTTTGTTTTAAAAACTACGAAAGTATTTTTTGAATTAAAAAAATTTGTTTCAATTTATCACTTGTGGATTTTTCGGGCAAAAAAAATATAGAGATGAAACAAAAATACACTTAATTAGATGGAATTTGTTTCTAAATATATATGTTTCTTCTTAAATTTTTTTTTTTAAAATATTCTAACATTAAAACACATAAAGCTTAAGTTCTTTATTTTTTTTTAAAGTTTGATGCTTTGTTTACGGAGTTTTTATGTTTTTATATTTATAAGATATTTATAATTTGTTAAAAGGTAATTGCATCAATTTGCCAATTTTTTTTATTTATAAGAAAGAAATTGAAACAAGTTTTTTAAATGTGAATGATACATTTGTAGTTTTTTAAAAACAAAAAGACAAATTAAAAAATAGTTAAAACTAAAAGGTATAATAATATAATTAATCTTACCATGCAATTACCTCTAAGGAAAAGAAAAAGGGTAAATAGCTTAGTAGATCTTCAATCTTTTTAAAAAGGTACAGTTTGGCCCCTAACTTTTTTTTAATTTGACTAGGCTAACTATTTAAAAAAATAGGATTTGGTTCTAAGCCGTTAAGTTTGACCATTAAAAAATATTTTGACTACTTTACTGAAGGCATTTTACCAAAATACCTAATATGTTTTAAAGAAATTAAAATTAAAATATAAAAAACAATAAAAATAAATAAATTACTCTTAAAAAAAATAAAAATTAGCCAAAAAAAAAAAAAAAATCTGCAAAGTCCCCTTTCTTTACTATAAAGTTAAAACAAAACCAGAGTGAACCAATTTAAAGTTGAATTTTGACCTTCCCCCAGGGAGGGAGGAATTGCTTTAGCTTAAAAAAATAATAAAAAAATAAACAAAAAAGGTTTTTTCATATTTAACAGAAGAAAGAAAAATATACATTTGCCTCCGTTTTGATCCGCTTTTGTACTTCTCCAAAGTTAAATGTCATTTCCAACTTCCTAGTTTACTAACAAAAAATGGAACATTAAAAGCATGTATTTTGCATCAACGTATCTCTAGCAAGTTATAAATCATTTAATACATGCCACTTTTCAAATCTTTTTCTTGTAGTACTCGAGTACACGCGCAAATAAAAATAAGAAAGTTATAAGTGAGAACGCAGTGGCAAGAAATGGTGAACTTCAGAGCAAGGACTCAACACGTATTAAATTATGAATGAGCGTTTTTGATGAACACAAGAGACAAGGGCAAGAGGTAGATACAACCGTCTATAAGAAGTCATGAAACTCTAGTACCTGAGAAGCATTTTTCATCCCAACAAAAGATGATTATGCCCCAAGCTAAACCGTAAGCTCATCTTGTCCAAATCAGAAATTAGGAAGATCATGCAAGAACATAAGGGAATTCAACAAGCAAACATATTAATTTAACAACCAAAACTTGATGACCAAGACAAAATAGCCTTCCAGGCAGTCATACAAAGGAAACCATGATGCGAAAGCTAGACCTCTTGGAAGTGCTTGAAAAAGCTAATAGATGCGAATGAAAATCCATTACAGATGAAAACAGACGAAGATACCCAAAAAAAAAAAAAGTTCGACATTAATTGAAAAAGAAACAAAATAAAAACTTATTCCTTTCATGATCATCTAACTAATCCTTCTACTTGATCTTTATTCTTCATTTTCTTCTGCTTCTCACTCTTATCAGCGTCGCCGTCAGCAGCACCTTTTGAAGATTTAGCACTGCCATCCTCGGCTTCTTTATCTTTCTTTTTCTTCTTCTTTTTCTCCGACTTTTCAGTTTCATGTGAAGCAGCTTCTTCTTCTTGTTTATCTTTGTGCTCTTCTTCTTCTCAGACTTCTCAGACTCAAGCTAGTTCTGCTTTTGCTCAAGTTTAGATTTCTAGATAATCCTTGGACTCTCAGGAACTATAAGTACTAACCAATAACCTCCATAATTTTCACTTGATTCTTTGGTCTTAAAGTTTGCAACTCGGAGAATACTACTACACTGCAGAAACAAAGTTCAGACCGTCATCCCAATCATCCAAGTTTGATATAAGTATGTGCTGTTCAACTCCACAAGACTGGCCTCCTTGGAACATCTTTCATTCACAGGAGAGTTTCTTCTAGTCTTTGCGCAAAAACCGCATTTAGAGCTTGTTTAGTAGGAGAAGATAGTGGAAGGAGGGTGAGGGATCAGCAGATGGTTGTTTGGTAGGAGAGAAATGAGGTAATGGAATGAATTGGGATGATAGATTTCAAATCCTTCAAGAAAACCCCCATTTTTATTATCCCCAAATATGAAGAAAATAGAGGGAATCCACCCCTCCCTCCCTATTTTTCCTTTCTTTCCTTCATGTTTTCCCCCCCTCTGACCAAACATAGAGCCTTAATGTAGCACAAGACATAAAGATTGGTAAAAGTAAATTTAAACAGATAGCAACGTAAAGAAACGAAGCCAAGTGTCTGCCTATATTAGGAGTCTCAAATAGATAAACAAAAGGTGCCATGGTGATATAAATTCCTAGAGGAAAATGACAACTCAAGTAATTTGGTCCACTTTAACAGTTTAAGCAACAATAATGTTTACAATAAAAATAAATAAATAAAATAAAATAAAATAAGATAAGATAAAACCAATGGTTACACTGAATATCTATCATATATGACAACGATCCGCTCGACATGCGAGCAATTCACGGACCCCATCCAAAGAAACACGATGGACAAGCCAATTAGGTACCATCCAGGTGGTACTTCCTCAAGTATTTAAACTCAGCATCATTATTTTGACCGCAAAATCAGCAAACAAATGTTAGAGGAAAATTTTCCATGTTTTTAGTTGAAGCACAAACAAGAATGCATGCTAAGTACAGCTGATATACTGCTAAATACAGGGCTCGCAGCCTTGCACCCCATACTCGATGTTTACAAAATCGTGGAAAGTGCTTGCAATGTCATTATCAATCTAAAATAGCTAGGGCGCATTAAAGGTGGAGGAGGAGGAGGAAAAAAACTAACTATGAAAATTGAGAGAGAAAAACAGGTCACCAAGAATTTGCAACTGGAAAGAATGACTTGCAGGCAATCTGAATAGCCACAGTAATAATTAGCATAACGCAAAAAGCACCCTTTTTCTGTTCTTTGTTTTTTTTTGTTTTTTGTTTTTGTTTTTGTTGAGCATCAAACACCAACGTCTAATGATCTATTCACAAAATTTATACTTAAGAAGAAATTGATTAGTGGTACAAAATTATCATCAGTCATCAAACATAAATTTGCTCCTGTCTGTATACGCTTTTGCATTAATGCTATTGTCTCGTGCGCAGCAGCCAATGGGAATATGCATGCGTAACACAAAACCATGAAATCCTGAAGACAAAAGGACCTTGATTTGCTTACGTTTATAAGCTGAGGGTGGAAGATTTGAATCAACATTAGACGTGAGTGTGGAGATATACCGAAATGTCCATAAGTGAAGTTTTTTTCCTCTCCTTTTATTTCTATGTTGCAACCTTCCCCTCTGAAAAAGAACTCAACATGCAAAAAATAAATAATAAAAATAGTAAAAAAAAACCCATGTTTGCTAATTCTTTTTCAACAGGACGGAATTAAGAAGCCAACAGAAATGTGTTGAGCATAATATCTAGCAGTTAGTTTTGGTGTTTGACTTGTCACTAACTAATTATGTAACAGTTTTTTTTTTTTTTTTTTTTGTGTGATTAGTTAGTTATAACCATTTCAGCTAGTGCAAGTTGTATCAGTTGTATACGAGTACAGTTATCTCAACATAAATAGTGAAAAATAAAACCCAGATTGATTTAAACAGAGTAAGAAAGTTCTAACCAAAAACTTTCTCTCAGATATTTTCACAAAAACATTCTACACTCTTCTTTCTTCTTCATTTTCTCCATCTCTTGAATCCCTGATTCTTTTCTAAATGAAGTAGAGTTTTGGGAAAGGAGCAATCAGCCATCAACACCTCAAAAACATTTTACTAATATGAAAAGATAACCGTGCCTTGATCATTCCTCCCCCAAATTAAAAGGGTTTTGCCTGGAGATTCAAGGTGGAAAAAAGTTCTGCATTGTGGAAAAACCAAGCACACAAAATAAAACCAACAGAAAATAGCCGGCTGAACGGTAGAAAATTTCATGTGAAACATGTCTTTAAGAAAAGCTGATACATAAAAAGCAAAAATTTAAAATCCATTACAGATTAAAAGACATAGAGATGAACAACCGAAAAAAGGTTTTACATCAATCAACAACCAAAATATACCAATCCTTTGATGGCCATCTAATTATTCTTCTTCTTGATTTTTGTTCTTCTTTTTCTTCTTCTTCTTCTCACTCTTATCAGCCTCGCTGTCAGCAGCGCCATTGGGAGATTTAGCACTGCCGTCCTCAGCTTCTTTATCTTTCTTTTTCTTCTTCTTTTTCTCAGACTTTTCAGTTTCAGGTGAAGCAGCTCCCTCTTCTTGTTTATCTTTGTGCTCCTTCTTCTTCTTCTTCTTCTTCTCAGACTTCTTCTCGCCATCCAAAGTATCATCAACGTGCACGTTTTCACTATCCTTCTTCCTCTTCTTCTTCTTACTCTCTTTGGTGGGGGTCTCCTCGACATCACCCTCAATTGCATCTGATTTGCGCTTGTGCCCATCTTCATTACCACCCTTACTCTTCTCAAGATCCTTGTTTTTCTTCTCCTTCCCCACTTCAGCCGTTTCATCTTTTTTCTCAACTAGAGTCTTCTGCTTCTCCACAACAGCAGGTTCAGTTGCAGCATCCGCAGCAGCGCTTGCAACCATAGAATCCCCACCAGCAGGCAAAACCAGATTCCTAACCCATTCTTGAGGAGTGTTGCCGTTAGGCTTTCCGTGCTTGTCCAATTTTCCTTCAGCTATTAATTTCTTCTTCATAGAGGCCCGAGGACCCAAACCCCACTTCCTCGGATAAGTGTCCCTATCCATGACAACCCTCTTAATCTTGGCCACCACGCCATGGTCGCAAGTGGCCATCACGGCAGTGGTCATCTCTGCAATTCCCAACGCAATCGCCTCCCCCTTTGTAGTCATAAGCACAACCTCCTCCCCGACTTCAATATCATTCTCAAACCTCAGCAGCCCTGGAATCATCAACTTAGCTCCATAGCAAATTGCATTGACAGCAGAGTCCTTGACAACCAACCTCTTGTAGCTCGTCAAGAGAACTTCAAGAGGCATTATAACCCTCCTCAAATAACTCTCATCATGATTTGAATGATCATAAAGCCACTGAGCATCCAAAACATCATGCATAGTAACCATGTTATCTTTCTCACCCAAAATCCCAGACCTAACCCTTCTAAGCTCCTGCATATGACCACCCACACCAAGAATAAGACCCAAATGAACACAAAGAGTCCTCACATAAGTCCCGGCCTCACAGGAAATCCAGAAAACAACCAAATGCTTGTCGGGATCATACTCAAGAAGCTTGCTTTCATAAATAGTCCTAATCCTAAGCTGCCTTTTAACAGCAGAAATCAGAGGAGGCCTCTGAAAGACGGCTCCGGAGAGAGTCTCCAGAGCCCGAGCCACTTTTGCAACGTCGGGGACCGACGAATGCAATCGAGCGACGCAGACATACTCTTTCCCGGCGCCTTGCTGGGACTTGACGAGCCTTGTGGCTCTATCAATGCAGACAATGAGATTTCCGGTGACTTTGGGATCCAAAGTCCCGCTATGGCCGGTCTTCTCGACACGGAGAATGCGCTTAATCCAAGCGACGACCTCGTGCGAAGACGGATTCGATGGCTTATCGAGATTGAGAATGCCGTACCTGATGTACTCGGCGAGAGGACGCTTAAGAGGGGAGTAACCGCAGGGAAGAGGAGTGTAGTGTCCCGTTCTTACATTGAGGCGGTCGTAGTTCTTCAGGAGAATCGGCCATTGAGAGGTGTCGATGGCGGGAGTGAAGCTTTGAGGCTTGATCATGAACTCGGCCTCCTTCTGAGAGGTCGGCTCGGACTCCAACACGCCGAGTGGTTTTTCATCTTGGGGACGGTGCTTCTTCTTCTTCTTCTCGGAGCGAACCTCTGCCTCGGACATGGCTAGGTAAGTGACTGAGCTTTCCCAAGGGTTTTAATGGCGGCGAAAATGAAGTTTGATTTTTCTTTTTCTATGGAGGAAGAAAAGGGTTGCTAGGGTTCTCTGGGGGTTTTACATGAAAGTGAAAGTACGGGCCAGAAGCAAGTGGAAAACCGTGGGGTTCTGGTCATTTCCACAGCGCCAATGAGGCTTCCAACTGGGACGTTGGACCGTGCAGACACATCATTGGGCCAACAGCCCAACAAAGTTGTCCTGTACTCTAGGGAATAGTAAATTAATGGCATTGTTCTATCAGAACTATTCATTTTTGCGTGAGAGAACTATTATCCTTGGCGAGACTTTAAAATTATTAATAGTTAAGATCTAATATTTATTTTTTATTTCATTAAATACTTTTTTTCTACATATTAAGTTTTAATTTTTTTTTCTTAAAATGACAGGTTCTAAAGCTCTACCGTTAAAAAAAACTCACATGCAAATTTTGTGACCAAAATTATTGATGCTTGTTAGCTATTAAACTTAATAAATTCAAAATTCAAGCTATATTTTATCAAAATTAAAATTTCAAGTACACTATCTAAAAAAATGAATAGTTTAAGTGCAACAATGCAATTTACTTTTAAAAGAAATTGTAACAAATAGGCTAATTGTTAGTATCGTTATAAACAAATAGCACATTTTCAAAGACTTAAAATTAATAGGTCATAATTAGTTTAAAATATTTTCTTTAACATATATTTAAAGCAAGAATAAGTTTCACGCGATGCTCTTAGAACGCGTAAAACTTGAAACTTTTCGTCGCTTTTTTAACGAAACTTTTTTTTAATTTTTTAGCCAAAACATAGTTTTAACTTTTTAAAATGTTTTTTTAAAACATTTAAAAAAAATGTTTTTTCCCTTTTTTGTCCCAAAACTTTTTTTTTTATTTTTTTCCAAAAACGGTTTTTTTTTAATTTCAAAGTTTTTATTTTGTAACACGTGCACCGCCACTAGTCTATAACTATTATATAGATAAGAGTTTCCCAAAGACACTATTCAAAAAATGGTCTCTCTATTTTGTCTTTTGTACTTTTGTCTTTTTTCTGTTAAGTAGTTTGGTTCATTTCTTTTCTTCCAATACTATTATAACTTGTTTGTTTTTTTCTTTGATAGATGATTCGTTTCCTTTACTATATAATATCACATATACCATATGTTGTTTTGTTTTATCTAATAAAGTCTTATATGTTATGCATTTAACCAAAATAATGACTTTTTTTTAAAAAAAATTGCTTTTAATTTTTTTTCTAATTTATCTTCATAAAATGTTTTAAAATATGTCTTATCCTATTATTTTTTTCTTACAATCTTTTTATTTTTTTAAATTTAATCTTCTTTGATATATTTTTTCTAATTTTTTATTAACTTTTTTTTTCCAAATATACGTAGATTTAAATATTTTTTTCTTATAATATGTTATTTTCTTTTTAAAATATTTAGTCTATGTAACGACCGTTATTTTAATGGGTATAATTTTTGTAAAATCATATGAATAAAATGTCATTTTAGCATTTTACCAAGTCTCTGTAGTAATTATTTTAAACCTACTTATCACCCACTTCTACTAACCTTGTTTCGCTACATTAATGCTCAATTAAGTAGCCTCATTCTCATTTGGCTAAAGGTCTCCAAAGGAGACATAGAATTAATTCACCTCAACTACTAGGAGACATTGATATATTTTCCCAACCACCTTTTTAATGCTTCTTTCATTTTCTTCCACAACTTGCCCCATTTACCCCTTCAATTATGTTGGCATTATTTGCTAAAACTCTCCATGGGAGACATGATAATATTTTCTTTTAATGATCATTTGTTTCTTCCTACAACTTTCCCCATAAACCTACAATTACCTCCCACTCTTCAATTATTTTGATGCCTTTTTATTCAACCATCACCACTTTCTTCTCTAGTTTCTTATTCTCTCCTTTCTCACTTTAATTTCTAACTAAAGACACAAGGCATAAAGCTCTCTTTGTAGCCAAGTAAATATAATTCCCAGCCATGTTTAAAGCTGTTTTAGAGTCAACTCAAGCTTAATTTTTAATCCAAACTTTGGTGCTTTTCAAAGGAGTTTTGAGGTAGGTTTTCTTTAATTCAAACTTAGTTTTTAGCATGTGTTTTCTCCATGTTTAATGCATGATTTTTGTGTTCCAAGTTCATGCAAATTTCTAGTTATGTTAACATACATATTTGAGCATTTATGAACAAAAACTTGAGTCCTGAGTTAAAACCCGTAACTAACCTTTATTTTGGTTTGACAACAATGTTAGGAATATGTTAGGAATGTTTAGAACTAGTTCCAATAGCTCTATGGTTAATGTTTTAAGGTTTTGAGCTTGAAGAACAAACTTAAGTATGTTTTTATCATTATTAGCAAGAAAGGCTAGAGATATGGTTTGATGATGATTTTAGTATAAAACTCATGAGAATATGTTTATTGTGATTATATAATGCATACTGCCTATTTTGGAATGGTTTTGAGATTTTGAACAAGAATAATATGCTTTGGGTTAAAGAGAAACTTAACCTTTCGTAAACCTTGTATTATCTCTATGGGCAGTAGCCCTTTCTTGAAATTTTGGGATTAAATGAAAATGAATTTTGTAAATTGGTCTACATATTTTAAAAGTAGATATACTAAGCTTTCCAACGAGTTATCATGAGCTTAAATTGGAGTTGTATTTTATTTTCTATGAATTTTTTAATTTTCAGATTGGAAACTAATAAACCTACCAGTGGCAGTATACCACCTGTCTACCTTAAGTAAACTACCTGTAAAGCCATGTGCTAATTGTAGATAGTGAACTTGACTTTTTGCAAAAGTATACAGCCAGTTTGCCATGGTATATCAGTTGCTAACTTGAACCAAGAACCCAACTTTGCTCACCTTATAATCCCTTAATGTTTTGCAACATTTACAACACTATTCTAGGTAATTTATGAACCTTATTAGAGACTAAAATATATAGATTCACACATAATTCATTTATGGATGTAGTTATATGTTGTGCTTTAGTTTTAATTGTCCATATGCACACCTTAGGATCTAGGGTGTGTGGAGCTAACGTTAATTAATCCCGAGATTAAAGGGTTGTTGATAAGCTTGGAAGGTAGGGATTCTATTACTCATCTTTTGTAATGTTTTTATGGAATTAAAATTGATTGTTTTACCACAAGATATATGTATGTATGTTGAACTGCTATTATATGAGAATCACATATGAAACTATGACATGAACTCGCCCTATATTGATTAGCGAGAAACATAATGAATTAACATATGTTGTTATAAGTTGAAAAGCATGGTTAGAAAAATTGACTCTTTAAATAATGATTAAACCTTGAGAAATGGTGAGACGTGAAGAAGGCGGTGGTTACGTCCTTGGGCACGAATACCCTAAAAGGTAAAATAAGGGGGAGGTGATGACGCTCCCTTGGATCAAAAGTCCTAGAACACACTGTACAGAAATCAACTTGGTGAGGATTCAAGGCTTAATGTCCTCTCACCGGAATGCCCTCGGAATGTTTAGAGGGTAGCCAAGCACGCCTATTTGGGTTTCGATAAGTTGAGCATTACTTTATTTATTATGGATACCTAAGAATAATAATGAATTGTAATATTTGTATATATGTATAAGTGTGAAACTTGGTAATGATTAACTATGGTATCCACGAGATATGATCATAATAAACCTCATAATCTGGTATATGATGTAAATTAACTAACCATGCATTTTTAATGTGGTAATGAATAAAACCTTAAGGTGAGTAATGATTTTCCCTACTGGGCATGTCGATGCTCATCCTTATCATATTTACATCTCTCAGGTGGAACTCAGTGCAACTTATCTGACGAGAAATAGGCAACAACACTGTTGATTTCGTGTTGGAAGA
>CAMOHE010023040.1:2465-41836 GCA_946598075.1 Artocarpus hirsutus
AGAGAGAAAATAAATAGAGGAAAAAGGAAAAACAGTTGTACAAAACTGTGTACAACAATACACTGTTTTCAAAATCAAATTGCTTTATTAAAAATGAAATTAACAATTAAAAACAATTTAGAATAATTAAAAATCATTAAAAGAGAAAATAATGCAAGATTACTAAATTTTTACAAAATAATCAAATTAAATTCTAAAACACTCATTATGGCACACTAACCCACCATTTAGCATTTTAATTACACTTAATTAACTTCGGGGTGTTACAGATGTTCCGATGAATTCTGTGATTCATGGCGCTTGTACTTTCTTTGCCAAACCGATTCACCTTCGGTTAGTGCAGAGCATATGGGAGCATGTGGTGCGGAAGAAGGTGGAAGAATTGGAGGTCACTGAATAAATCAACTCCACTGTCACAACACTTCCAAATTGCAATCATGAATCAAATACACTCCGGAGGACATTGATATTGTGTAGAGTATATAACTAGCAATTTGAGGAGCCAAAGGAGCCAGATGATAAATTTCGGGAGTACAAAAGAAATTTTGAGCTCTCAGGGTATCATGATCCTATTTCAGTTTGAAGAAATTTTGAGCATGTTAAGAAATGCCTACTGCTTTGTAGCAAGGATTAGTGCTCTTTAGAAAAGGAATATCCTAAAAGCATTTAGATAGATCAATTATTATATGGATGACTTTCCTCCATGTTAAAAAGCAAGGGATCTTTATTTATGTCTATTATTTACTTGAAACTTGATCTACAACCTTAAGGGGTAGCTTAATTGGTTCAGGACCTCACCTAATAACAGAGAGGTCTGGGGTTTACTTTCCTCCGTGTTAAAATACAAGGGATCTTCATTCACGTCCATTATTTATTTGAAACTTGATCTACAACCCCAATAGGTAGTTTAATTGGCTCAGGACCTCACCTAATAATAGGAAGGTCTTGGGTTCAACTCCTCTTAGGACCACTTTCTTTTCCCCTAGTTTGTTCCGGCACTCTTAGGGATTAGTAAGGTGGTTTAAGAGGCTTGGACCTGAGATCAAAAAAAATTTTTGAAGCTTGATATAGTATTCTCTAATTTAAACTCAAGGAAGATGTTAAAGTATTTATGTAGAAAATTGAAACCGCAAATTTCTTTCTGGATTGTTCTTGGGTTCTAGTGTCGTTGCATAACTAGGATAGCCACTTTATGCTTTCGATTTGAATAATTTGTAACTCTTTTAAAAGAACAAAATGGCATTGCAACAACCTTAAAGTAATTTTTACACATTTTTCTCTTCCCTCTATTATCTTCAGTCAGATTTTTGGGGCCCACAAAGGCTTTTGTTCAAAATTAAGATCCTAACATTAAAAGTCTTATATCCCCTTAAATAGTTTTTACAAGCAACGTTTTGCTTTTGACTTGATCATAAAATTAGTCCCAAATTGAAGTTGGATCTTTCCACTAATTTGCTTTCGACTTGTTCATAAAATTAGTCTTATTGTTTTGATTTTTGACATTTTTTTATAATTTTTTACTTGTTCGTGAACTAGTCCTTAATTGCTCTTGGATCTCCCATCTAATTTCCTGTGCTTCAGCTCTAAACTATCAAATTTAATCTAAGAGGCCAAATCATCAAGAAAAAACTTGTGGATTAAACTTCCAAGGTACCTTATCCTTTAAAACCAATTAGTGTTCTTTGTGATTAAGCTTCTATGCTTAATTATGATGTACCAGAATAACTGCACATAGATCTATGCATAGTTGCTTGTATATATGTTTTAGCACGCAGAAGAAGAGCAAGCATTGAACTTGTCTTCATCCTTGTCTTCATTATTTATTTTGGTTGTCTTCATTATTTTCTAAAGTTCCATTTTCGTATATCATTTTGCCCCAGGAGCCAAATTTATAATGTGTAAGCATGATTATTTTCTGGGTTATTTTTGTTTTCTAGAAAATGATGAAGAAAATACAGCTTGCAGACCAGTTTGCTTGAGGATTACAAATTGGATGATGCACTTGGAATACTAAAATAGCAGCATGTCAAGCCATGGAGAAGAATATGGATCAAAACATTTTGGAAAACAAGCATGGCGGGTCGTTGGAAAGCTTTGTTAAAAACCTTCGAGGGCTTGATATGCGTGACCAAAAATCTGACTGGATATAGTGGAGGGAAGAGAGAAGATGTTTTGAAAAGTTATTTTAAGGTTGTTGCATACCATTTTTACTTGTAGAAGAGTTGCAATTGAGGGAAGAGATAATAATAAATTAGATGTCCTGCTTATGCAGCCACACTGACTGGAAAAGGTGCCCAGCAAAACCCAAGAATAGGGAGCAAGAAATTTGCAATTGTGGTTTTCGGTATGCATACATCGACATCTTCCTTTACTTCTAATTTTAATTTGCGGCGCTTAATTCGAGCTTAAAATTAGAGAGTAGTAGATCGAGTTTCAGAAATATAAATAAGTTGGGACATTCTATGACATGTCCGGTTTTGATTCCTCTGATTATTTTCTTTTTGGGACCGATAGCATGATAAAATTGTAAAGTATATAAGCTACCAATTACAGTATATTTTGAAGACTTTGCTTTGTTGTCTAATAAAAGAAACTTTTGAACTGAAATCTGAAGCGTGTGAGAGCTTTTCTTATCACCGTAGCGTGTGAAAACTTTATATTGTAGCAACAAAAGTTTTAGTTAAAACTGATATTACTGAACGCTCTTACAAAGGATTCGGTATATGATCTGAATCTGATAGCTAAATTAATCGATAACAAAATCTATTTGGTTCAAGCCTTAAAGATTCCAGTATGTTGTTCCTTTCAAAGGCTTGCATGTTCAAGTCTTAAGGAATTTCTTGTCCCTCAAATAATTAGCAGTGTAACAGGGCATGGTAATTTTTGGTTGATTCAGTAAAAAATCTCAAAATCAAGTCCCAGCCCAACAATGATATTTATGCCACGAACATTTGAATAGGAAAAACATATGCTAAGTATTGTCCCTGATAATGATTAGAACACAGTTCGAATCTAATGACATGCTGTTATATGATAGTTTACAGTTCTCTTTCGCATATAAGATGGTCTTTTAATGTTTATAGGAGAGCTTTTTGTTGATTACAAGAATGAGGAAACAAAGACTTCAAACCCTACAAAAAGTAGATATGAGTGCAACAAGGAGAAACCATAAATAGGCATAGGTTAAAAGAATATGCCAAGGAAACTTTTAAAATTAAAGAGTACTATTTCCAACACCTAAGCAACCAGATTTTTTGTAGAAAAGGAGAGAAATCCTCTAGTGGGGGTTGTTTTACGAGCTGTTTAACAGTTGTGGTGACCACTAACAATAAAAAAATCGCTACCATGTAAAGCTTTCATATGGTACAATAAAAACCGTTCTAATTAACGGTTTTAACTATCCTGCCAAACACTTTAAAAACCGTTAAATTTGATTAAAATTACTTATTTTTGTAGATCTGATGGTTGAAACATAGATTAAAACTGATGGGTATTTTTCTCTGTTATCACTGGAAAAATTGCAAAAGGCAGGTCCTTAATATATCTTCTGCAGAACAAGCAACCCATAACTTAAGGTCCTATCTACCAATTCCTTTGCTACACATTTTAGACATGGTGCGAAGACAAGCCGGTTAGGAATCAGGAGTTCCTTTATATTGAAACCTAATGGGCCAGAAATATAAGGTACCCTCTCAGTCAAATTGACAAATCAAGTGAGTTATACCCATCATAAAAAAATGACATCAGCAGGGGAAAAAAAGAGTGAGCGATACCCATCAAAATTTTCCTTACATGGTGACAAAATGAGCCAACTAGTTTTTGAGAATGAGGGTCATAGTTGGATAATAGTAAATATAGTGCAGAGCTTGGGAAAGTTCAAGATGAAAAACAAGCGAAAAATCTGTACTTTGGTTCTTGGGCTCAAATATTGGACATTAACATGTGACATCGCTAAGGACAAATTGGGAACCGAAATGAATATACATATATATATATAATATATATGTATATATAAATTAATTTTTGTTTCACTGGGGGTGTGTGGCAGGGCCAGAGAGCCTATTCAGGATGCACCACTGACTGACAATGTTAAAAGTACCCTCAGAACTTTAATTTAATATTAGTGTGGAACTGAGGAGCTTTTGGCCCTTCATTCAGTCATGTTTTGGTACCCCAAAAACCACACCATCTTGGTGTAGAAAATCCAGAGTAAAGCTTAACAAAAAAGCTAGCAGAGAAATAATCACCGGTAGAAGATCTAAAGCTATCTACTCTCTCTCTCTCTCTCTCTCTCTCCCCCCCCTCTTTTAGTCTCATTCTCTCAGTCAAGCTAAACTGGCTTTTGGTGTTACTCTTATGGTCTCCCTTGCCCTGTTCATCTACACCTACTTTCTTTGATTCAAAAGCACTTTCTCATAATCTGATACACCCATTATAGTCCTTACATTTATCATTCCTTCTACACTACTCTCTTCCTTTTTTTCTTTTCTCTACTTTGCGAACTTTTAGTTCCCAAATTGCATTTTCCCAAATCACTCTCAACTCTTTGTGTTTTCATCAAATCACCTATTTCACAAGGTACTTCAAACAAACACAAGCACACAAAATCTTCCTCTTCATAAATCATATTCGTGGCCATACTCAAGACAAGGATGAATGATCAACTTCAACCAATGGTGGAGGGGCCGCCCGTGGGAGCGGCGTTGGAGGACTCAGACCGGTATGCGCATCGGTCGATAGAGACACTAGTGGTGGTTTTAGCAGTGATCACTATTGTTGGTGTCATTGCAGGGATCATAGCGCGGCTATGCGGCGGAAGGCATTTTGGTGGGAATGGAGAGCATGACATAGAAGGGTGGGTTGAAAGAAAGTGCAGGAGCTGCCTTGATGGCGGAATCCCAGCTGCTGCAGCCCCTGCTGCTTCAGCAGAGGAGTCAAAACCAGCGGCACCAACACCAGCACCAGCACCAGCACCAACAGAGGAAAAGAAGTGAAACATTCATGAGAAACACATGAGGGTCAGCGTAAAAATTGGTATTGTTTGGCAAAAGATAAATTTTTAGAGTTCAATTACTAGTACCAGTCCATATCATTTAACGCTTTTTGCCATATATAGTTTTTCCATGTACCATATGTGTTAGAAAGTAGTAATGCTAGTTACAGTGTAAACTGATTTGTGTGTTCTCTATGACAAACCTTTTTTTATTTTTATTTTATTTTATTTCTTTCTTATCTTCAAGTTTCCAGGTTTTTCAAGTTTCCAAGTTTTCCTTTCATGTTATTCATTCCAGTAATACAGGTGAAACTAGCTTTAGAGTTAGGGTTAATGGGAAATGCCCTTTTTGACCTTTTCCATGAATAGACTGTTCAATGGGGTTGATCAGATTTTTTTAGCGACTAGTGTTAGGCACGCTCTCAGTGGCTGCATTTTTTTTAATTTTTTAATTTTTTTATACAAAGGTTCAAAATTTCTTCCAAGTTTAGTTTTCCTCATTTTTTATTATTTTAATGGTTTAGTTCAATGAAAAAATGTTGAATTTACGTAGCAATTTATTTATTTAATATATACTAAAGAAAAGTATTTGAGGGGATTGCATGATAAAAATATTTAGATAGGAACATATTTGAAAAGAAATTATTTGATGGAACAAGTTGGAAAAAATATTTATCAGGGCCATATTTGGAAAAAAAATATTTCAATTAGAATAGAATAGGAAGAAATAAGTTTCTTAAATAGAAAGGAAAAATAACAAAACTTAGAAGTTATATTTGATAAAATAACATCTTAAACGATCCAAAAGAGTATACAAATTAAATGAAGTGAATCTAAAAATATAAAAGATATTAAAAGTAAACAGACAGGAAGGGAAAACATGAAACACTGAAACTCTAAATGAAAAAAGAAAGAAAGAAAGAAGAACACAAGCACACACACACACACAAAAAAAAAAAAAAAAGATGCAAACAAAAAGGGGAAAAAAAGGGATAAGAGAAGCAAAAAAGAAGATGAATAAGAACAAAAAAAAAAAAATTGTGGGGCAACCCACATGTCAGCAAATGGGCAAATCGTCCATTTACTCTTTTATAAAAAGTATGGATACTTATAGTACAATCATACTAGCCACAGAAATATAACAAAATAAGATAAAATATTTTACAAATAGAAAAAAGTAAAATTAGTGTAAGAATTACTACGTCATTTGTAGCATAAAACATGAAAACTGTTAAATTAAGTAATACGTAATTTTGCTATTTTTCAAATATTCTAAAAAAAATTTATATGTCAATCCCACTGTCATAAACATAATTCCCCTCAAGGGGACATTTGGTATCATAAGACATCATTGCAATAAGCACACCATGTTAGGTACTTTAGGGAATGTTTTCAGCCAGATATTCAATACTAGATCTTGCTTTCCAAAATGACTAGGTATGTTAAATGAAAGTATTTTTCTACATCATATCAGAAGGAATTTCTTTAGGCATCTTTAGCTTTTTGCAAAAGCTTAAAACTTTTGTAAGCTTTCACGTCATAATCTGTTGCCCATTTTTGAAGCAAAGGCTCACCAGACTAACGGTTACTAGTTCCTTTTTTTTTTTTTTCCGATTATTTTTCTCTCAAAAAGATTAAAGCGCCCCATGTAACGGCAGCTCGTAGCCTGGGCCACCAATTTGAACAGTTTGTCCACAAGAGTCTAATTATTCTGGTTGGCCAAGTTTTGTGGCCTCATTTTAGTACGGTTTCAAAAAGAGCCCCACCACTAGCAGTGTGATTTTTATTAAATTTTATTAAATTGTCGTACTTTCATTAATTTGATATGATTCTGATCATATAATTTAATAGCTTAAATTGTGTCTTACCATTTTTTCCCCATATTCTACTACGTAAGTGTTTCTTTTAATTACAATATGCCGAACAAAAGATAATGATTTATTTATTTCAGTCACAATTAAACCACTTCTGATATAACCATTCCTAAATCTTGAAAAAGTAACATTATCTTTCCTTGATTTCTCTTTGTAGCTTCATTTTTTTATATAGATCTTTTTAATTTTTCACCATTTTGAAGTGGATGAAAAATGTATATGTGATGTATATTATATGCTACCCTGTGATAAAATTTGTACAACGAAGTATTAGAGGGCTTTGATTAATTCTGAGCAACTATGAGGATATTTGCTTGAGTCATGAACTATATAAAGTGTCATATATCTTGAGTTTCAACCCTGTTTTGTATATTTATACTGATTAAATGTACTGGTCAAGTTAAATGGAAATTAAGATAGAACTGAACCCAGAATGGAATATTGTTGCAAATACACAAAACTCCATAAATAAATGAGTGTAATCTTTATTTATGAATACAATGAGATACAATAAGATAATTGCACCGTAATTATTACCCATGAGTTTCTTCTACTACCATCAATGTTGTTATATGGCATTAACAAATCATAGTTGTATAAATTTGCCTTATTTTGGTGATAAACCATATACCAGAGTTAGACTACAGCTATAATTCAATGTGTTATGACTATTGGTATACGCATAGTATTCTTCTTGTTGCATCAAAGCAAGAATCACAACTTTTCCCTTCTTCTCACTAACATTGTGGGGACACAGTTCCGACGTTCGAAACCTCAACGTTGCTGCACTCGGCTTTGGCTTCCTCTTCCTCTTCTTTTCCTCCGCGTTTCAGGTCAATATCTTGCAGAATTATTTCTTGACATGGGAAGGTTTTGCTGCAGTCGAACTTTATGGCCACGGGTGAAGCGCTTGTCCCTGTAATGTTCTTGTAGAGAACATTTTTCACTTGAACTGCGGTGCTCTGGATGATTAACTTGTGATTTAGACTATATTCGGTCAAGGCTGAAGTTGGATTTTAATTTAATTTAATTTATTTTTTTTAATTACCTGTTGTTTGCAAGGCTCATCTTGGTCACAATAGTTCTGATCTATTATAATGGGGTTGTACACATCACTCATCTCTATGTTAGCAAATGCTATGTTGGCTGCAAATCCTGACCCTCCCTGTGCATTAAACAAAATGGACTAACTTAATATTGGATTTTGCAAAAACTTTGTTTATGTTATGCAATTCTTGGATTCAAATCATCAAAGAGAGGAGACAACTAATATCCTGCGCCAACTATGTTGGCACCTATTCGAAGAGCCTATCCCATGCCAAGTAAATACATAAAAAATTCAAACAACCAAAATCCCTACCAGAAGCAGGGAAAAAAATCCAAACAAGGAAAAAAGAGTGTATGATCCAAAGAGAAAGTAAATAGAAAACGACATTAGCAGGAGCAGAAAACGACCTTTTTGGATTCAGATCATAAAATCTAGAAGAACCAAGATGTGGGGTTGAAGAATCTTTCAAAATTGTACCTGCCATGTCTTGATCCTTACTCCATTTGCTGTGCCAATAAGCTTAGCTCGATTGACTGTCACTTCTGAAACAAAAGCCTCTGAATTCTTTGCTCCCAAGCTTCCAATACTGAGCTCAAAATGAAAATTCAAGACATAATTTTAATGGGGTTCTTGAAATTGGACACTTGGGAAATGTTAATAGAGTTCAAAGTTTAAACCTGATTCCATGGCCAGGTCCACAGGTTATGTCTGAGACTTGTAAATCTTTGGACCCACTTACAATTGAAATGCAGTCATCGCCTTAATCAAACAGATTTTTGTAAGCTATATTAGTACTTTTTGAAGTTCCACAACTATTTCAAAATTTTTCTATCTTAATTGCAACATGTATATGTGTCTGTATATATATATATATATACACACCTGTTCTAATGACACAATTTGAAATCTGCATGTTCTGAGTGTTTGTAACATGAATCCCATCAGTGTTTGGGCTTTTCTCTGGTGCAGTTACTGAGAGATGGTAAGCTTGGACATCGACACATTTCTCGAACGACATATGCATCTGTTGTGCATCTTGGATGTTCAGGTCCTTAACCACCAAATTATTGCATTCGTAGAAGGTGATTGCCTGCCCAATTTCCGGGAAAACAACTCAATGAGGTTTTCGTAGTAGGTGGTCAGAAAATAGTTAATACTAAGTTGTATGTAATCGACATGGTACACATACCGTTGGTGCACCCTTGCAAGGCTGCAAATGAATAGGAAGATGAACACAAAATTAGCATTTGATCATTAAATCAAAAAAAAGGGTTGAAATTATAGGATGGAAATATGGATGACAAACCAAATCTTTGTTGATTTTGCATGAGTTTTTCCACCATATCTTTCCATTGCCATTGATGGTTCCACCACCATAAACTACTAAATTCTCAAGTCCATCAAATCTAAGCCAATGTCTTTCATCGTCCTCGTAGTCCGATCGGTCATCAGAAGCTACTAAGGTTCCCAAAATCTAAAAATTTCCCAGAAAAAAGTGAATGACATATGTTTGACATGTATGGCTTCAAGCCTTCAATATTACTCCTAAGAGATTCCATTTCTCACTGGGGTCCACATTTCATGTTTTTGAACTTACCTTCACAGAAATTTTGGATTTACAAGGACCTGAAAATCTAATTGGCTTTAGACGATAGTTATTGTGCCCAGGCACCACCATGACAGCTCCACTTTTATAGGAACAAGCTGCCTTCCAAGCCTTTTCAAATGCCTAAGAAGTCCAATTCAAAATTTAAAGATAATCCATGTATATACGCATGACATAACAATCAAAATTAGGGGAAAAAAAAGAGAGAAAATATATAACATAAAATATATGTACATAACTGGGAAGAATCAGGCATATATGAGCTTTAGGAGCTAGCTCAAGTGTACCAAATAGAAGCAGAGAAAAATAGTTGGTTGATCAACAAGAATCCTTCAGTAGGGTGATAGAATTCCGCTAAAACTTTCATCAAGTTCTACTAAATTATCAAATTTTTCTTAATCTGATATATTTACAATATGGGTTATTTTTATTTTTATACCCTGTTTTTTGAGGTTATTAAACTTTGTACCTTGTATTTTGAACTTTATCATATTCATATCTATGCATTTTCTTATGATTTTTTTACCAACACTTAATTTTGATCATTAAAAAAGACCTTAACACGTTAAAAGAGAAACTGAAAAATATATTAAAAAAAAGAAAAAGTTAATGTTCAAAATATGAAAGACATTCAAGTAATTTACACAATCAAAATCAAACTTTAACTTAAAAAAAAGTAAAAATTTAACATGAATTTAAAATATGAAGATATAAAACTACTAAAATTCAGAATACAACATATGATTTTTTAATAACCTAAAAATATGGGGTATAAAAATGAAAATAACCCTTATAATATTAATATGACGGTTTAAAACAGTGCCTTACTAATATATATATATATATATATATATATATATATATATCTACCATCTCAATGCTTGTGGACCGAAATTGAGTTCTTACCTCTGTATCATCATGAAATCCATCACCTTTGGCTCCATATTTCTTGACGTTCACCTTCTTAACAGAAGTAGTTGGAGTTGAACTAACCTTCTCCATCGTGAGAACATCGTTAGACGTCTTCTTCTTGATCAATCCCTTGAACTTTCCACCTTCAAAGATGTCGAAGTATGAAGGATAAGCTTGGAAATGATGATCATCACCGCTCTCAGCTGTTTCCTCAACAAGATAATGGTGATTAAGTGGGACCACCTCTTGCATGTTGCTCAAGTTACATGACACAAAGGAAAGCAATGTTATGACAATGAAGAATATGGAGAGAAAATAATGCATTTGAGAAAAAGCCATAAATCTTATAATGTAGATTATACTAGAAGAAAAAGTTGATACAAGGGATATAACTATAAGCTAAAGTTATAATTTTTTCTTGTGACATATGATATATGATGGGCTAAAATGCTATATTTATAGAGAGAGAAAGGAAGTTGAGGACGGCGGGGAGTTGGCTTTTTTTAGGTCATTCCCCTTCATGACTCTTCTTTCAGGTATGGTTTCAGAGACTTGAGAGATTTAGACGTTTTTCATTGGGCAAAATTTGACTTTCGCCATACAGGCTTGTATTTATATGAAAACCTACATGCAATATCAATACAGATATATATATATATATATATATATATATATATGACCATTTCTATATATGAATTGTTGATTCAATGGATGTTGGTTTGCAAATATGAAAGTTTGATATTAATCATAATTGAAAACAAACAAATGATTTTAATCATTTTATGGCCCTTTGTGCTATAGATGCTTTCAAACAGAAAGTCATGACATGAATGACTTTGTCTTGCCCATAGAGGAAGTTACAAGTTATAATAGCAATTGAGAAATATCATGCATTAAGTTTTTTTTTAATAAATTCACTAAGCTAAACGGTGACCAATCTCATAATCTTTTCACCTTAATTGTTGTTAGACCTATTTAATTAATCTTATTAGCTTCCTGTGAATTATAAGTATTAATATCGTACTTCTAAATTATACTTTAATCACCAATAATCATATATGAATAAAAATCATGCACATATATATATATATATATGTATATATACACACACTTATTTATTACCATGTATTCATTTCAACAAATGAACCACGTTTTGCGTAAAATTGGAAAGCCTTCCAAGACCCGGCGGAAAGTCTGTAGAATGGAATAAACATCCCAATCGCTCTTTCTTTCCTCTCTCTCTCTCTCTCTCTCTCTCTGTGTCTCTCTTTTTCCTCAGATTATCACACAAACACACACACACACACACACACATATATATGCATTTCTAGACCGTGGTGAGCACTTGTAATATAGTGGATCACGTAAGATTAATATTTGTGCAACACTTTTCATTATGATAAGACTAAGAGAGCATGGAGAAGCTAGTCGTGTATGAGATTTATGTCCATGGTTCACGACATCATAGATGACACGCCATGCATAAGATTCATTGCATTTGGATATTGCATTTTGGGGATAATTCCCTGTTGTCTTTTAGTTAATTAAGGTTAAAACCATCGGCTTGGGCGAATAGAACAGCTTTTACGTGTGCATGTGGGATGTCAAATAAGGTTGCCCTTTGTTTTCTTTATTTTTCTCAAGGATTTATATTCGTTTAAAATACTTTTGCTTCCGAATAAGGTATTTCACCGTTATAACTGATTAATCTAGTAATTATAGTAATTATCACAAATCATTATCGTCTGTAAAATAACGACTATTTGGTAATTATAATATTTACTTGTGGTAATTGTTAATATGACAATGATACAACCGAAAATAGTCTAAATTTTGTGTTATTTATGAAACAATTTTCTTTTTCTGTGCTTAAAAAAAAAAAAAAAAAAAACCTTTTGCCTATTGACTTTTTTTTTTTCTTCTCAAGAAGGTACACACCCTAAGTACACATGCTATTAATTGACACAGTTATCAAGAATTAGCCTATTAATATATTTCATGACTCAAATTAGAAATCGATGTAAGGAAGATATTGAATTGCTCAATGATCACCAAAATCTTGGAAAATGGTAATAATAAACATTGGTAATGCAAATATACATGCTTCAAATATAAAGTTTGATTGAAGAAAATTGGTATAATAATCATTGGTAATGCAAAAAATGTACGTACATATGTATCATGTGTGGCATTAAAAGAAACCAGTGAAAGCGTGTAGGAAAGGATCGTCACGTTAATTAAGCTATACATCTCTACACATACGGAGATAAAGTTGCCGTATTCGTTTTAAAATAGATATAGGTCTTTTGGAGAGGCAAAGTAGGCGACATATACGTTTTTGTGACGCTTTTTGTCGACTAAGAATTATTTCCTTTTTGCCATGATGAATCTCTCTCTCTCTCTCTCTCTCTCTCTCTCCCTCTTCATGTGAGAAATAATGGTTTCTGTTATTTTTTGTCTCTTTTTTAATTGGGACTTGTGGCATGTTATATGCAAATAGGTACATGTAAAAGAAAACGTAGTTTTAAAACTAATAAAGTCTAAGAGGTTTCTTCAGAGGTGATCATATATATATAATTGGGGTTGTCCCAAAATTAAAGAGAACAATTTCTTAACGAAAAAACAAAAGATAATCATTTTTTTTCTTTCACTTATTTCACCAGTTTGTCATTAGTTATAAACTGTGCTAGCCCTTGAATTTATATGCTCATTCTATTAATCAAGTGACACATTTGTCACTTGGTAATCAAGTGGGATACGTTTTTTGTCTCAAAAAATTGCAATCATTTGAAGGCCTAGGTGCACAAGTCTTAGAGATTATTACTTGTCTTACATGCACATCATTAGTATCAATTAAAGTTTGATAATTAGATACACAACTAACTTATCATGGAGTGTTTGGCAACACAATTACGGTAAGAAAGAACGAGATGAAATCACACACTTGATCTACTGTCGAGGTCGTCATTGATTAAGGTGTTGATCTAATTCAATCGTACATATAATTAAATCTACCAAATGTATGAGTCAAGTGTATGGGCATTTATCATTAAAATTAGACTATAATATGTATCAATATTATGATTGTTCTCTGATCATTTATACACGCACAAATACTCAAGTTTAATTGTTCTCAAATTATTCTTTTGTTTCATAAAATTGTACAAAGGTATTATCTTTTAAATTTGAAAACTAATGTATTTGATTTCCTCCAAGACTAAGTTTTTGGACAAAAAATGGAAAAAAAAAATCAAAAACAAAAATACCCTTGAATATTTGTCGTAATCCGACATGAGCACTCGTAGCCTTGCCGCCTGACATGCACAGCCATTTCTATTTCAGCAAAAATAGACATGACACACCATATTGTATTATATACAGAAAATATAATACAATACAATACGGTATGTCAAACAAGACATAAATAATAATAATAATAGTAATAATCAACGAAGTCAAAGGATGCTAATGATCATTTCAGTACCGTTACAATTTACGTTACCTTCTTAAGTTATCAACTCCCTGAATACATTTCATTTCTTTCTTTCTTTGTTTTGCCGGACACATAATACGTATCCTCTCAAAAATACTTCTTAATTGTCTCGTGTCAAAGTAAAGTGTTCATAATTACGCTATGCTAGGTTCCCATTAATTATTTCGTTTTCTCACATCTGATGTGTGTGTGTGTATATATATATATATATATATATATATATATATATTAATAAATCCTATTCGTGATTGACAAAAGTTACATCTATATCTTGTCCCAATTGACACATATTCTGCAAGTTTTTATAAAACTATAAGAATTTCAACCTTTTTACAATAATAAATCTTGTCACAAAACGTATTTGCAAGTACCGGTTATATGTTTTACTAAGTTTATGGTTAAGTAATTTGTTGTAACAAGATTGTATTAAAACATAAAACAATAAATAGAGACGAGAGATTGGTATTGTGATTTAATAACCACCTACAACCGCGAAGCCACGCTCAGACGTATGAATGATTCACTTAGTAAACAAAGTTACGATTCAATTGGACTTATTCTCCTTGAGACTCCCTCTTTAAGTATGACGCCTATGACTTATAACAACCGAATGAACATGCCCAACAAAATTCTCTCGACTTAATGTTAAAATCTCTTTAACTCCAAGTTTTCTCCCAAAAACCCAAAATTCATCTCCCAAAGAAATAAAGAAAAATAAAACACTCACAAAACAATCTCTCAATAATTGTAAGACTCTCAAGACGTATATAGACCATTGTGAGATTTCATATAAATAGCCATTAATATTTCTTGCAATCCGAGATCTTCAAAGGTCCATTCATTGGGTTTGATTGCAACAAAAATGGCAACAAATCTTCAAGACTGGAGCAAATATGTTTACGCTCACGACTTTACAGATTTTATTGTTACCTAGCGAATTCTCCTTTTAACAACCTTATAAACTTTACCTTATCAATAAGCAAAGCAAAGAGAGATCAAAAGAAATCAATTAAGTTAAATGCTTGTACGATTTTAACTTTGCTTAAAAATACAATCACCAAATCAATTAGTTCCCATATTTTTTTGGATAGACAATTCTAATAAATTGTTTCCTAATTTATTTCCTACAAAACACGTAAAGATAGCAAATAGGAAACCAAAGAATGGGAAACTCAATAATATGAATGATTTTGTCAATTACTGAATCTTTCCAAAACCTACACCAAAATCAATTCAAAGTTAAATTCTATAATTGACAAAATAATACCAATACAAAATTCCTAACAATCTCCTCCTTTGGCATTATTTTGGCAAAACACAAAAATAAGGAAACTAAAACAACTAATATTAACAAATTAAATCAACTAACATTAACGTTTAAACTAAAGCAACCAATATTAACAAGCTAAATTAAACAACATTAACGTTCAACTTTAACTCCCCTGTGAAGCACACTAACACGTTACACTCCCCTTTTTTGTCAAAATATAGAGTGCCTTTGCTTCTTCAAACAAATATATCACAACTCAAAAATCCTTGCACATGCATGCCGAGAGAAAAATGCAGAATTTTTTTTTTTTTTTTTTGTAAAAACAAACGAAACATGATTATATTTTTAAAAAAAAAAATGATAAACCCAATTAACATAAATGCTAAAATGTTGGTCACTCAAAGTTATATTCAAAGATAAAATATGTACCTTATTGAATTTTCAATCAAAATAAAAATTTCAATATGAACCGTGTGTATGAAAATTTCTTCACAAAAATTCCTTTTCGAATATTTTTTTTATTCAACACTTAAAAAAAATTTCAGGTAATGAAAAACCTGTTCAAATTAATTTGTTCATCTACATCACTCCGTAGGTTTTTTTTATAGTTCCACAAAATTTGTGGGGGCCTTTCATTCTATCACCCAGGCAGCTTTTGTCTCCTGGTAGATCATCTTCTTCATATTAGTGACACATATGCTCAGATTATTCATGGATAGTATATGCACAAAAGTGTATGTAGCTTTTTCCCCGTTTTAATAAAAAAATATATGAATTTTTTTTATTTATTCAAGATCTGCATATAATTTTTCTAAAACAAAAGTGATTAGAATACAGGAATAGATTAAATCCTAAGTCACGAGATAATTCATCAATCTTTGATCATTGCACCTTAAAATCAATATTCTTAAGGAGATTAAAGTGAAGCTGTGATAAAAAATATTGGTCCATATAAAACTTTCAATTTAATAAAAAATTTAGAAATTTCCAAATTTCAAGTTTTAAAATAACATATTGTGGGTAATACTTACATAGCACAAATACCAATTGCTTTTCTCAAATATTCAAATCTTGCCAAGAACAACCATTATCAATATACCAAGCATCATTAGCACAAGCTTTTAAAGAAGTATGAGTAATAAAACCCTCTAAACCATACTTTCTTCATTTTTTTTTTCTAGGAAACTTATTGCACAAGTTAATTTTTATTTTAGGTGTTTATTTTTTATTATATCCTTTATCCACCCTTTTTTAGAGCATTCAAGTACTTAACAACTAAGTCTAATATGCCCTGGAATATTACCATGGTGACATATTGGAATAAATTTGTTTGTTGTTCTCTTTGTTGCAATAGTTTTACTAGCAACAGTTTTCTTACTTTTACTTACCTAAGGTATTTGAGAAGGTTGCTTCATGTTATTGGTAGTTGCCTTCAAAAAGGTGGTTTTTGTTGAGATTTCATGTCCTTTATATCCAAGCCCAAAGTGATCACCTCCAAGTTTTTGTTGAGAGAGCAAATGAACAAACTTTGCCGTTCTGGAGATAAGCATTCTTAGATTTTTCTGTGTTTGCTCCAATTCAATTCTAGTTTCAGCAAGATTCTTTTAGTGCTTTGTAGCCAAAATCTTATAATTTGTGGCAGCCCTTGATAAATCTTCATTTTCCTTTTTAAAAGTAGCAATTTCTACTTCAAGTGACTTATTGAGTTTGTAAATAATAAGCTACTTATTGTACATCTCTTGTAGGTCTTCTCAATCTTGTCACAACTCAATTCTTCATCATCACTCTCGGAATTTGCCTCGGAGTGTGTGTCTCAAAACCTTCAGCAGATTCTGTTGCTTCTTTTGTCGCAACAAATTCTGCAACAGTGACATTAGAATTTAATAACAAGTTACTAGGGAGTTTAGTGCTTATAGTAAAGGCCACATGATTGTTGGTGTGTTTTTCTACATCATTTACATTTTCATTTGAATCATCATCACTCTATGTTTATGCCATTGCCTTGTTCTTATTCTTAAGAGTGTTTGCACACTGGCATTGAATGTGACCAAGACCTTCACATTCCTGACATTGAATTCCTTTATTTATTTTCTTCTCTTCATATTGTTGCGAGGAGGAGAATTTGTTCTTTTGAGGATTTTTATTTTTTGAATTCTTGGTAAATTTCCCTTTCTTATTAAACTTTTTTAAAATTTTGCTAAATTTTTTTTGTAAGCACGTCAAGGGATTCATTGAAATCCTCATCATCATCAAACACGTCTTTGTTTATGGAGTCACCCAAATCTGCCTAAAGCGCTATGCCTATATCTTTTTTTGACTTCTTGAACTCTAACTCAAAGGTCTGAAGAGATCCCATGAGTTCATCTGACCTCATTGCCTCAACATCTTTGGCTTCTTCTGTAGTAGCAATCTTGTAAGCAAAACACTCGGGAAGTGATCTCAAAGTCTTCTTCACGAAATTGGAGTCTGGATATTTTTCTCCAAGGGCAAAAGCTTCGTTTGCAATATCATAAAGCTTTGAATTAAAGTCCGTTATACACTCATCTTCCTTCATACTTAGCTGTTCAAAACGAGTTGTAAGAATTTGTAATTTTGATTATTTCACAGTGGTTGTACCTTCATGTGTAGTTTGGAGAATGCCTATGCTTCTTTTGCCGTTTCACACATAGAAATTAATTTAAACTTATTGGCATCCATAGCATTGAATATGGCATTCAAAACTTTAAAGTTGCTGTTGGTGAGCCTATCTTCATCTATAGACCACTTTTCTTTATGTTTGAGTATGGTTTTTCCTTCAGCGTCCTTCGTTGCAGGATGAGTCTAACCTGTTATAACATATCGCCACGCACTTTTGTCAAAAGCCTTAATGAAGGCTTTCATGCGAGCCTTCCAATATGGATAGTTGACGCCTTCAAAGTATGGTGCTTTGGTCACTGAGCATCTTTCTCTCATAATATTCATGCTTGCAAAACAATCGATAAACCCACGACCTCACCAAAAACACATTAGTGACTTACTCTGATACCAATTGAAAGTACCGGTTATATGTTTTACCAAGTTTATATTTAAGTTTATTGTAACAAGATTGCATTAAACATAAATAGTAAATAGAGATGAGAGATTGGTATTGCGATTCGGTAATTACCCATGCTCGCGAGGCCATGCCCAGACATATGGACACTTCACTAAGTAAACATAGTTATGATTTAATTGAACTTATTCATCCTGAGACTCTCTTTCTAAATATAACGCTTATGACTTATAACAACCCAATAAACATGTTTAGCGAGATGCCCTCGACTTAATATTGAAATCCCTTCAACTTTAAGTTTTCTCTTGAAAACCCAAAATCCTTCTCCCAAAAAGATAAAGAAAAATAAGACATGTATAGACCACTGTGAGACTTCACATAAATAGCCAATATTTCTTCAATTTGAGATCTTCAAAAAAATCCACTGATTGGATTCTGTTACGGATTCTGTTGCAACAAAAACAACAACAAATCTTCAAGGTTGGAGCAAATCTGTTTATGCTCACAACTTTACAGATTTTATTGTTACCTAGCAAATCCTGCATTTAACACTTTTGTAAACTGCACATTATCAATAAGCAAAGCAAAGAGATATCAAAAGAAATCAAGTAAGTTAAATGCTTATACGATTTCAAATTTCCTCAAAAATACAATCACCAAATTAATTAGTTTCCATATTCTTATTGATAGACAATTCTAATAAATTGTTTCCCAATTTTTTTCCTGCAAAACAAGTAAAAGATAGCAAATAAGAAACCAAAGAATGTGAAACCCAATAATATGCATGATTTAGTCGATTATTGAAACTTTCCAAATCCTGCACCAAATTAATTCAAACTTAAATTTTATAATTGATAAAATAATGCCAATACAAAATTCCTAATAGTCTTGTTTGTGGTTGCAAAAATCTTTGGCGACTAAGAAAAAAAGTTTGGTCACAGAAAGTTTGTGAGACCAAATAATAATTCTTGATCGTGAAAGGTTTACAATAAAAATTTGGTATCATGTACAATCACATTAGTCTGTTATGCTTGCACAATAAGTTTCTACTACCAAATTTTGATCATAGAAGTTTTTTTTTTCTACTTAAAAACTTTTGATAGTAGATTGTTTATAGCAAAAAAGTTGAAGTTCTTGGGCAATTTGGAATAATTGGCCTCTTGTCCATTATGAAAAGGTAGGAACTCTAAAGACTAAAGTCAATAGAAGTGTTGTCATGACCCGAAATTTAAGTGGTGACATGGCGAATTACTTAAGTTAATTAAACCAAATTTTAATGAAAATTACTGATTAAATAAGATTTGAGTTAATTGAAAATGTAACAATTTAAAACTTTTTAAAACAATTACTTTTAAGTTAAAGCAGACAAAATGGAACAAAATAAATAAGACAAATAAATACAAGTAAATATGAGTCAAGCCCCACTAGACCCATATTTGTGCACACACATAGTATCAACAAATAATAAATTACAACCACAATCCAATGCAAGAAATAAAGATTAAAATATTACATGCCTTAATTTAGATAAATAAATAACCTAGACAAAATCCCTACAAGTCACGAGTTCGCCTTGTAATCTCCCAATCAGTCATAAGCTGAAGTCCACCTAGAGGGGGGAAGTTTTAAAACAAATAAAATATGAGCGAAAAGCTCAATAGAACTAACTTTGAAAACAGTAAATTGAATATGAAAATCTTAACGTTATTACATAAATTATAAAACCTAATAAATAAATAAGATTTATTTTCATGAACTTAGATTTATCGTTCATTGGGAAATAAATTCATTATTGTTATCTTGGAAAAACTATTAATATAACCACCGTAGTGGCATAACTGAGTTTTGAGACGTGCCCTAACGTCGCTCTCTATACGATCCGATCTCTAAGTATGGCGTCATGTCCTATTACATCATTCTGAATGGTACTTATGACACGTCCGGTACTATGTTTTTATTTAAGTCTCATCTTAACGAGTATTCTCATTTACATTCATTATTCAGTTCATTATGATTATTTGTTATCCAACAGTTATCAAGAACAATTGACAAATTCTTTTCAATCATTTCTTAAAAACATTTTGAAAGAAATCATTTTGTGGCCAAAATCCTTTTTTTTTTTTTAAAAAAAAAGATGGCTACCAAGAAGAGGGTATAGAGTCATATCTCGATATCCTACACTATGACTCAAGACCGTAGCCCCGACCTACTATATGTTAACTCCATGGAACCACGAACAACCTTAAAGGTGAACTAAGTTCATCAACATCTAGCTTGGAGTATTCTACAATACTATGCTATCTTATGGTGTCTTAGTATGCCCTTAAAGTTCACAAGATCATATTACACGGTCAAAGTCTCAATCTAGGTTTTAAACGGTGAAAACAGTTGAAAAACAACAATTTCATAAAGTCTTGTCGGCCTGTTGAACTGCACAGTTCTGCATACTGGCCATACAGCATCGACTTGCCAAACTGGACCAGGTTTGGCCTATCAACGATATGAATTTGGCATACTAAACTCATGAGTCTGGCCTGCCGATGCTCATAATTGATTTGCCGAACTGGAAAAATATAAAAGGTCTAAGACTTCAAGTTTCGGCCTCCCTAAGTTTAAAATTTTATTTCTAAATTGTTTTTTAGTTCTCAGAATATGCATAATGTTTATAAATGCTAGAAAAACACATTGGAACACTTTTTAACATTTTTAAACATGTTTTTCATAGAAATCTTCAAATTATTCTAAAAATGAAAAAAAAAAGAGGAAAAACTTGATTAGATTCATGAGGGTTTGCGCTCTACAAACTTAGATAGAAAGGTTTCTAACCCAAAACAAACTCGAATTTCAACATTCAAAGAAAATTAAAAAATTTGCACAAAAGTTTGAAGTTTAAAAAATAAAGTAACTAACCTCTTATTTTAGCTTGAAACCAAGTTTGTGGAGGCTTAATCTTCCTTCCAAGCTTCAAATCCTGCAGAAGATCAAAGCTTGAGCTTGAATTTTTGAAACGAATTTGAGAGGGAAGATAGAAAGAGATAGACAACTGTTAGAAAAATAGTATGTAGCAGAATTTTAAAAATTTTATATCAGAGTATTTTCTACAACACAAGTTTGACATACTATATGCATAAATTAATCAAATTTTACTAACATTTGATTGCCAAATAACTCCCGTAATGCATGAAGAGAAGTAACGTTTTAGAAGAGCCTCAACCAACTGGTTTTCTTTGCTATTCTCTATCCACGATCAGAGTGAGTATAGGCTCACACGTACAGCTCTTCCTCAAGGTGACTCTCCTTCCAACCAATTGAGAGAACCCAAAGCTACTGTTCGTGATTTGTGAACAAGAACTTTCAAGGAGTTTCAAAATCTCACCAACAGAGTTTCACTCTTAATCTCTCAATTGATCTCAATAACTTATGAGACTCACTCCCTATTTATAGAGGTTGGGTCTAGGGTTAGTCCTTATCAAATAAGGTCTCAAATATTCGAATCAGAATCAAATTTGGATCAACATCGGATGAAGTCTGTGTAAAAACGCATGATTTTTATTTCACGCATAAGCAGGCCGATCTGTCTAATAAACAGGTCGAACTTGCCCTATCAGCTAGCCGAACTTTAGGATCGACATGTCGAACTACCGAAAAAAAATCTCAGCGAATCTTTTATTTTCCACCTGAGATGCTATAGGATAAAGCCTCAGTTTTAATTCAAATAACCCAATAGAGAAGTTATCTAATTAAAACAACTTTATCTAGATAATCTCTAGGATAATAAATAGATTCCTAATAATTCTTTAAGTTTATCTTGATTTAATTTATCCAAAATTAGATCAACTGATAAACAGACAAGAATTATCCGATCCCAATAATTCAACAAGTTTATCTTGAATTAATTTTGATACAATATTAATTCAACCGATAAACAAACATGAATTATTTGATTCTTTTGAATTTCAACCAATCTAATAAATCTGACATAAGTCACCAATTATTGAAAAAGCACGGGTATCGTTATAGGATTTTATGAGCTAACAAAGGAGACCAAATGGACCTATATAGTTTAAGCTCTCGATAATTATGAAACCCAATATCCCAGATATACATTTCATAATTATCAACTCCAACGCTACTCTAATAAAAGCTTGGAGCTGCACTCTCAAACTCTATAGAATTACGAAGCCCGTATAGTCAAGTCTCCATGACATAGCATAATATATCATATCGCCATAAGATTATCCATAATCGGCTTAAGGACAAGTTCTGTCTTACATTACCGATTATTTTTATCTTGCGTTCCATTATATCACCATTGGAAAACTTATCATCCAAACATAGTATACTATTCGGTTACACCTATGTATCCAAATGGTTGAGCGCTCCAGTTTTTCAATTACAGGAAAATGCATATAAGAGGATATCACTACTCCTAAAGAGGAGCTATGGATTCTATATCTATGAATAATAGGTCTACGCTATTAAGAGTCGTGCCTCTAACGTATCGGCATATATACCACTATTAAAATGTAGGTGTCACCATTTGGTACATCAAAAGACATAAATCAAGACAATAGGCCCACTATTCATCTCAAGATTAAGATACAATACAAATGATTGTCTAAAGTGAATCGATTTATCGAGACAATATTATTAATCCAAATTAATTCACTTTATGTCCCGATCTAACACATCATCACCTATGACAACGTGCCAATGTTTCTATTCACGGAGTCCACTTCCGATGGTCAGGACAAACTATCCCTCAATAGAGATATAGACAACATAACAAACTTTACATGAATAAAGCATCCAACTTTATTCCCTCGATTGCAAATCTAATGATTTAGACCGTCACCTTAAGAATCGTGTCTTCTGAATAATCTATCCATCATATGCTCAATTCTTAAAGTTTTAGACCGACAGTCTCAGACTATTATTTGCTTAGCATACATTCAACAAATATGAACATAAAGAGGACAAAATTTGATATATAAATAATAAATAAATTCTTTATTGATAAAAATGTCTTCAAAACATATTATATTTTTACTCCTTAAGGTATACATGTCTAACAACAACGTGATGGAAGAGAGAGAGAATCTCAGAGAGAGTGAGAGTGAGGAAAGAAGAGAGGGAGAGGAGAGAATAAATAGAGAGGGAGAGAGTAGTTTTCAGCTTCACAAAACCATATCACGCACATGGTTTTTTTTTCAAAAAGGGCATATCGGGTATTTGACAAATTATTTTGTTTGAAAATTCAAAATGACAAATAAAAGTAATTAAAAGTAAGATTAATTTGAAAATACCACAAAATTAATAAGTTAAGTTCAAATTACATTAAAGCATATTAATTCACCATTTCACATACTAATCTCACTTAATTAATTTCAGGATGTTACAGGTTTACTTTAAGTTGAATTCGCCTTTAAATACATGAAGCCAACCATTTATACTATTATATTCCGTTGGCATTAGACATTAGTCATAAAAAGGGAGTGTATTAGAATGTTTTTCTTTTTTTTGGCAAAATCAGACTTAAGTACTTCTAAAATTGAGAAAGCAAGAATTTTGTTGATATTTAACGAAAAAGAGAGCCAACATTTTCTTAACCGTGGGAGTTTTTGTTTTTGGACCTTTGAACTTTTGCATATTGATAGCTGTCCTTTTAATTTTTACTTTTATCAACGTACTCATGAAGTTCATGCAGAATGTTCATAATCAATATGGTAATAATAAAAATTTGGACGAATACTCTTGTGCATGTGATTGGCGTGCTTGTTCGCATTTAGAATTTTTATTTTTTTTATCTAACGTGATATGGAGAATTTCCATCGAAATGATACTAGATATTGTCGAAGAACATGGTTCGGTGCTGAATCAAATCTTCATGTGCTGATTCTAACGATCTATACAAATTCCAAATCTATGAATATGATCATGCTCACATTCCTTGTGTTCACGGTGTGTTGGTGTCACTTAACAACCATAAATTTTCATGGTGTCGAATTTTAGTGTAATATTATGGAAGAAACATCATGTGAATATTTGGTGTCAAATTTTAGTGTAATATTATATCGACACACTAATTGTTATATAGTGTAATTCGACATTGTGCATACGTTAATTAGCTCCATGGAAATACGCATTATAAGCACAAAATTCCAAAAACCATCAAATCAATGGATTCTCTAAATTTATAATTAATGCAAATAAATTTAACCTACTAAAAAAAAGTAACAATGTATGAAAGGAACCGGAAAAGAATGTCGTGGAAAAAGCAATAAGATTGAAAAAAAAGTAAAAAAAATAAAAAATAAAAACAAGGATCGTTTTATTCTCCTTTTAATGCTTATTTGTTTATATGATAGTCTAATAGAAAACAATCTTATTTCTTTGTTAGTGTATGCTCTTTTTTCATTCTCTATATTGTGTGAATAGGACAAAACTTTGACTACTGATTTTATAAATAAGCCTATTATTAAAGGGAAAATAGAATTACTTTGTACTATTCTTGATGCAAACTAAGCATACCCCAAACTGTTGACTTTTCCAAATATGAATTAGCTATTCCATTAAAGATTGTCTTGCATGGTCAGGGGTACAAGGTACAAATATAAATAGTGTAGGGATTAGAGAAGGCCACCGTTTGAAGCGGGTTTTCAAAAGTAAAAAGAAGTCTTGGAGAAAATTTGGCGGGGAGTTCCCTTTACAAACAATACTTGAAAACAACCTTTAGCTCTTCTTGCTCGGCAGAGGAGAAGAACAAGAGGAGCTGGAAGAAGAAGAAGAACGAATCGCTTTTCTGATTGAAAAATGTCCAAACATGCGAGTCCTTCGCCAAATCCATTCCCATGTCCTCGCTCGCTTCTTTCCCATCTCCGCCCTCTCCTTCGCCTTGTCCAAAATCGCCGCTTTCTGCGCTCTTTCCGCCGTCGGCGACATTGCCTACGCTCGCAGACTTTTCTCTCAAATCCCAAGTCCCAACATTTTCTGCTGGAATGCCATGATAAGGGGTTTTTCGCAAGTCGAAAACCCGTCGAAGGAATCGATTTCGTTGTTCAAGAAATTGGTCCAGAAGGGGTACCCGGGAGCAAATACATTCACTTTGTCCTTTGTTCTTAAGGCGTGCGCGATTCTAATGGCTTCGGAAGAAGGTCGGCAGGTTCACACGCGTGTTCTGCGGTCAGGGTTCGGTTCGAGCCCGTTTGTTCAAACTTCGTTGGTGAACATGTATGCAAAATGCAATGAGGTCCGGTACGCTCGCTCGGTGTTTGATGAAATTCCAGAGAGAAACTTGGTTGCTTGGAGCGTGATGATCGGTGGGTACACGAGACTCGGATTGGCTGACGAAAGTTTTGGTCTGTTCAGGGAAATGCAAATGGAGGGTGTCGTGCCTGATCAGGTTACGTTGGCGAGCGTTGTTTCCGCCTGCACTTTGGAGGGTTCGTTGGACATCGGTAGGTGGGTTCACGTGTATGCAGAGAAGAAGAACATGGATATTGATCTCGAGCTTGGCACTGCGCTGATCAACATGTATGCAAAGTGTGGATGTATTGAAAAGGCAAGGACAATTTTTGGGAAATTGTCTGTGAAAGATACAAAAGCTTGGAGTTCAATGATTCTGGGATTGGCTATTCATGGCCTCTCGGAAGAAGCTCTGAAGGCTTTTTCTATGATGGAAGAAGCTAAGGTAATTAAATCATCAAATACGGAAATTAATTTTTTATTTTCTATGGAACGAAAGTTTAGAGTGGTCTGTGCCTTCATCACTTGGACATATACGATGCACCATTCCGTCTGTCGCTTATCTGAATTGCTTGTTTGTTTACATTTCTATTTTACCTAGTTTTTCTTTAAGAAATACTTGTTTTAGTAGGCGAGAAATTTATTTTCTTAGATCTCAACAACCTTGATTCTTTATGTTCAGGTGAAGCCTGATCATGTAACTTTCCTTGGCATTCTATCCGCTTGTGGGCATAGCAGTTTGGTTTCCGATGGTCGAAAGTTTTGGTCACACATGCTCGAATCTGGAATCAAACCTTCCACAGAACACTACGGTTGTATGGTCGATCTGCTATGTCGAGCAGGCTTGGTAGAAGAAGCTCACACTTTCGTGCAAAACATGGAAATCTCACCAAATCCGGCAACTTGGCGGACATTGCTCGTCGGTTGCAATAGGAACAGGATGCTTGAAAGAGGAGAACTTATTGCCAAGCAGCTTCTTGAATTAGAGTCACAAAACGCAGAGAACTATGTGCTCCTCTCAAGTTTGTACGCATCAGTTTCCCAGTGGGATAAGATGATGCTTGTTAGAATGAAGATGAAAGAAAGGAGAATCAGACCTATCCCTGCCCGTAGCTCCATAGAGGTGAATGGCGTTGTTCATGAGTTCAAGATGGGCGATTGGTCCCATCCCGAGGCTAAGGAACTGAGAGAAGTTCTAAGAGAAATTTCCGAGAGGGTAGGAGTAGCGGGTTATAGACCATCTATTATAGAGATACTGCACCAAGTGTTTAATGAAGAAAAAGAGGATACTGTTGGTGAGCACAGTGCGCGGCTGGCCGTTGCTTATGGGTTGTCGAAGACAAAAGCACCAGCCGTTATCAGAGTAGCGAAGAATATTAGGATTTGTGGTGATTGCCATGAAGTGACGAAGATTATAAGCAAGATTTACGAGCGGGAAATAATCGTCAGGGACAGGGTTAGGTTCCATAAATTTGTTAATGGATCTTGTTCTTGTAAGGATTATTGGTAAAAGACAGGTATAATTGATTCTTTTTGAAACAACATTTAGGCTTTTGGAGCGTTGTTGTCATGAAATTGAAAGGTAAACACCTAATACACTACAAAATTTGCTCTCTTTGCGGTTCATAAATTTGTATAAAATCGGTTAAAGAGATTTAAGAATTAAGGTTAAAGAAGTAGTAAAAGACAAGCAAAAGAAAATATTCATCAATTCACAACAAAAAGTACATAATACTTGAAAGATAAAGGCATTTTTATTCATATAATGACTCGATAACAACAACATTAACCAGAGCAGGTCACTCTTTGATAAGCTCTCTCTCTCCCTACTTCCTCATTCATGTATTAAACCCATTTTTGACCTTTCCCAAGACCAAACCCATCCTCACAATCCAATGATGAGACTCTACGACATTATTTGTTATTATAATTAGATTTTCACTCTCAAACTTGGATTTCGACAAGCCATCTATACATCTCCTGTTGTGGGACTGGGATGGCAAGGGTCACTAATCCAGTGGCAGAGTCATAGATGAAGTCACTCTCAACAGTGTCCACGGTGCATCGCAGTGGGTTCTGGGAAAAGTAAGCCCCAAAGCGTCCACATCCCCTGATTTTGAAGGAAACGGTGGCGGTTGGAGATCTGTTATTGCTCAGAGATGTGGTCAGCTCGGAAGGAACTTTGCCATCAAAACTCTCCGGTTTCTTGTTGTAAGCCATGTGGATATCAAACTGCTCCACGGCGCCAGTGGAGTTGAACATGTCGAGGAGACCTATGGGAGCAAATGAGATGTTGGACGTGATCTCCTGCACCACAGAAAAATTACATCATTGAGTAAATAACCAGTGTGTAATGGAAAGAGTTGGGAACAAAAGTGGAAGAAAAGAAGGGTCTTCACAAAAACTGACCTTGAGAGGGCAGAAATGGAAAAGCTCGTATTCGAGAACTTTAAGTGTAACAGGAACAGAAGCTCCTTTAGGCAACCGCACCACCTCACCTGACAATCACGTAGTTGGTTTTCATATGTTAGAACTTATATGTTGGAAGTAGAGTTGAATGAGATAACTAAAGACCAAAGTTATTATTGATCTTTCACAATAAATAGTTATCTTAAGT
Organism: Artocarpus hirsutus; assembly: GCA_946598075.1. Classification (NCBI taxonomy): domain Eukaryota; kingdom Viridiplantae; phylum Streptophyta; class Magnoliopsida; order Rosales; family Moraceae; genus Artocarpus; species Artocarpus hirsutus. The sequence continues at coordinate 30,555 of CAMOHE010023040.1, forward strand.
CATGCATAATCTGTTAATTTATCATGAGAAAATCTAGAGCCTGTAGAGCACTTTCTTCTTCTGCTTCCAAAGCTAAAGGAGAAGAAAAACATATTTACTAGTTCCAATACCTGCTTTATAGGCGTACACAATTGTTTCCCCATTCCAATCAGCACCAGCAATTTGAGCTATAGCATCAACATCAGTAGCACATACGGAACCGGTAAGGGTACCAGGTGATTCATCATGGATGCGGGTCTTCTTGGTGATCATGCACCAACCTGCACCTTGGCAGTTGAAAACACCAACGACACCCGAGCACTTGTTCAGGTTCCATACTTTGAGCAAACTGCAAAAAGAGAAGATATTAGCATTAAGTTTGCTCATGGAATTGGGGTACTGATTGCAAATAAATAATGAAAAAGAAAGCAAACCTTGTCCCATCTCTAGCTGGATCAGCAAAGAGGCAGTCACGGGTTGGCCTCCCTGGTAATAGTGCACGGAGAACAGATCCATCAGGAAGCACGAGCTTCTTTAGGAGGTCAAAGTTGTGGTTTCCTGGCTTATCACTAGATAAACAATTGCACAAAAATGTCGTTTAAGAACTATATTTTTTCCATGTACTGGCGCAAGAGAACATAATAAAATTTAGATCCATGGCAATACCTCACATAGATTGCACATCCGCCAACCGCACGTGCTGCACCGTGGTACTCTGCTGCTGGGTGTAAACTCTACAAAGAAAAATAGTTCCCATTAATATCATCTTCCATATGAAATAGTTTAAACTAACAAGTTCATAGTAAAATTATAACAGCTTTTCATGCACTTACATGAAACATATCCCAGTCAGGCTGCATGAACTCCCCAAGGAAAAGGGTGTTGTAAGCTACAGATGAAATATGAATTGTGTGAGAAGCGGGATCTCGAGGATAGAAGTCATCAGAAGCTCTCACAACGGCAGTCTGCTTGGCACTATAGAGCCCGTCTGTATTGTGACACATGCAAGCGATGCATCCATTGTCTGGGAAGTTTCGAGCAATTGAAGCCTCAAGAGCCTGGTGGTAGCTGCGAGTAAGAAACACTCTACCACCATGACCAGCACCGAGTGTCTCAATGATATTCTGCACATCGACTTTTACCCCATCAACTCCACATGTAGCCAAGTATGAATGAAGCTCATTGTAGAAGTTGAAAACTTTCTTCGGATGCACCAGACCAAGGCCATGTACAGCCAGGCTGTCCATGACAATGTCTGGCTGGTTTCCCATAACACCAGGGGATGAAACAGGATATGCCAAAGCAGAATCATAGTGTTCCATACCAGCGGCCGCTGGTTTCACTCCACCCCAGTATCCCGCCAGAGCATGCCAAACATACACAAACCTGTACCAGAAAGTAACATTAGAAGAATATTACACATAAAGAGATCTGATAGAAAATCAAATAGAGATAATAAAATAGCAATAATACATAATACAGCAACATAATCCAAAGTGAAAATAACCAATCAACTAGAACCACTTACTTCACATTGTGACGTTGCTTGGCTTCATCAACAACATGCTTCAGGCCTGAAACCTGTTCATTGTTTTGTCTGTTCTTTTGGAATTTTGCATTCTCTTTTATACCTGTCAGCCTACTTGCAAACCTGCATAGCATTAAATTTACGATTACTAACTGATAGCATGATCAAGCAACAAAATTTGAACCAGGCATAATAACTACTTTTGTTATATTGTTTGAACCTTTATTATGACATTTGAATTTCTGTATAACAAAGTGGTCATGCAAATATAGCACAAGTAAGAGTCACACTAAGAAACTTGATAACAGAACGTTCAACAAAGCGATCACTAGGTATCCTTAATCAAGCATTTGTAAGTTTCTTGCATAAAAGTGCACGAAAGTTAAGATGAGAGACACTTACTGTGCTCCTTCTTGCACCACGGCATTGTCATCCTTGGGTTTATCTTCAATCTGTTGCCAACCATCGTCTATGATCAAGAACCGTGGAGGTGTCCCTCCCTCTGACAAGCTGCAGTAATTCCAGATTATAACGAATTTCTGTACATACTATTCATTTAAAACAAAAGGTCATTCGATCACTTCGTAGTTACCTGCTAAGCCCTTCCTCAACACCCTCAGCCGTGACATCAGTGTAGAAAGCATCCCACGTACACCACCCAAACCAGTCAAGGAATGAAGGCAACTACATCACAGCCGATAGAAAAAGGTGAAGTGAGACATCAACAAACCAAGAAATTTTTATGTTTTGCACTTTGTAAGCTGCAAGTTACTATTAAGCAAAAAAAATTTGATGCTTTACCTTTTTCTTCCCACGATGAAGAAAAGTTTGCATGTGTTTCTCTACCGCCCTGTTCATTGGAATATCAAACAAAGAATCACAATTAAGCACAGAGAACACATAACAAGACTTTATTCTACTTGAAGTCCTTAAGTGACCGACAATATTCCACAAGCAACTAACAGAGTGTATCTGGTTTTATTTTTTGAAAAGGAAAAACAACCCCTTCAAAACAAGAGGAGAGAAAAATAATTCATTCAAAACTGTAAAGTTCTATGCAGAAGCACTGAATTAAATTCAGGCACTTACTTCACAGCTTGGTTGATGACTTCGAATGGATTGGTCCCAGCATGCATATACACAAGGTAATTGCCTTGATTGGTCTCAACGGCCTTGTCTCCTGCAAAACCAAATCACACAACAAAAAACAAGTTGTGTTGGTTCTTTTGAACTCGAACCTCCTTCCAAATGCTATAAACGCCATTTATGTGATTCATTTGAATGATGGTCATTGTGCGTGGATTCTCCATTCTGATTGTGTTCGCATTGGTGAAAACCGCACACATTTTCCAGATGTGTGAAGTCTCTTTCATTATGGGCCAGCGATGATGGGGCCTGAACGGAAGACAGCCCCAACAATGGAATGGTGGGAAGGGTGCATACACCCTATGCCAGAAACTTTTTGATGCAATGATCTACTCACCACTCTCGAGGCAAATTTCGACTTCGTTTTTTTCATTGCCTTGCAGAACTGCACGGAAGGGGCCTTCAAGCAGAGGGAGGAAGACGATATAGATGGTTGAGGCATCGTCTCCTTCAGCGCCATCTTTGCTTTCCACAAGCAAGAATTGGGTCTCTAAAGCAACGTCCTTCCCACATGTTCCCATTCTTTGGGTCATCCACCATAACTTGAACCGGAAACAGCACATGAACCGGAGACCCCTGTCACAACAACAGAACAAAAACCATGACATGACTTAGAAACTTGACTTAAGATAACAACAAAGTTCATATCAGAACTTTAAAGCATCAACCCAAAGGAATTGCACGGAGGAATTTACTCTAAAACGCCCATGGGGAAGACATGCAGACTCTTGTTGTCGGAAGCTGTGGCACCAATAAAGGCTCCAGCAAGAAGGCCAACACCAGATCCTGGTGTCAGCACAATGTTGTCCGGAACTCCAGTCAATATGGTCTTGCCGTGAACTACAAGATTCTCATCGTTAATGGAGATCTTCGGTGTGACCGTCATGTTTGATGTTGAGCACTTGAGAACTGTAAAAAACGTTAAACAAATGATCAGCACTAAAAAAACACAACAATAACAACTCTAACATGGGTGGCCAACGACCAAACAAAAGGCAACCAAAGGAAAACATCCTACGAAACTACCCGTTCAAACAAATTGTTTATTGCACAACCCAAAGGAAAGAAAACATACCACGCAAATCATCGAAGGCTATAAAATTTTTCCGGTAAAAGTCAGTTACCGTCAACGGTGGAACAGGATCGCATAGAAAATTTGTGAAAAGGGAATTTTCTATCTGGATCTAAGAGTTTACGATCTCTGCGTAAGTTTAAGCGGACCGGACGATTGTGTCGTTTATCTGACTTACATGTATGGGAACCAACCACGGGTACTGTACTGGTGTAGCTTTTAGCATTTTCACCTACTAGAACGGAAAATCACAAAAAGAACGCCAAAAAAAAAAAAAAAAAAAACTATGAATGAAAAATTTATTTATGTCCTACTAATCAAGAACTTCCTTTTTCTTAATTTTATTTTCATAGTCGCAAATATTTAAACTATTGTGTCGTGAGATGGAAATCACTATCTAGCCAAGTAAGGCATAGCTATTTCGTTTCTTGAGCCGTCTCTGTTCGGGGTTATCTAGCTAAGATCTAGGAACATACACATATATCTCGAAATTAATTTGGAATTATTCAGACTTTCTCCAATAAAACGGCACTCTTGTCTGTCATTTTTTTTACGGCACTGAAAAGAAAATAAAGAAAGAAAAGTCGGACGGTAATTTCTCTCCCAATTTTGTCTTAGAAAAGCAAAAGAAAGCAAAGCCCATTTTCAGACGGTTTCAAGGAAAACTAAATAAAGAAGAAAATACAAGTGGGTTAAAAGTTGAAAAAATTAATATATATATAGGGGAACATGATTGGTGTTGACCTGTTTGGTAGCTTTAAAACTCTTGGATGGAGATTTTTCGGTCTCGAAACAGAGAAATATTTGGGAAACCGACTAATGGGAAATTGAGATTCCAATAAATAGTTTCGTCCTACATACTTTTTTTATTAAAAAAAAAAAAAAAAAGCGATCACGGCGAACCTCGTGAAGATGCTGGAAACAGAAAATAAAGGTGACAGGACAGATTCAAAAAAGGCTAAAAATTCATGTCGCAAGTAAAAAGCTAAATCTTCACGATTAAGACCACGGAAAAAGAGCTTCTCTTTTCAATTATAGACACAAAGACAGCGACTTACCTTTTTTTCTCTCCCTGTTCATGAAGAGAAAATTTTCTAGAGAAACTGAGAGGGAAAAAAACGAAATTTCAAAAATTAAAACTAAATTCAGAGCTCTAGAACACAAAGAGACGTCGCGATTCACGAGAAACGAGACGAGAAAACCTAAATCAGACAGATGCGAGAGCTAAATCTTTGACAAAAGTTCGCAGATCCACAACAAAACTCGAAAAATCTTCACCATGAAGCTTCGTAGCTCGCAACACCGCCTTTTCTCCGATTAGAAACTAGAAATCTCAAGGAAAATTCTAATCCGTAAACAACATCAATCTCCAAAAACATTTTCATCACAAGAAGAATTAACAATTTCTCCATGATCGCAAGGAAATTTATCCACCGGAGCTCCAATCAGAGGAACAAACAATACATCAAGACGAGAAAACAAAAGAACTGCCAAAAATCAACTTCCCTAAATTCAACCAAAAACCTCCATGATCAAAGAACTCACCAGTACTTTAGGTATCCCTTGCTTAAGCTTCGTAGAGTGCGAGAACCGAACCTCGAAAAAGCTATAGAGAGAGAGATGAGAGAGAAAGTGAGGAGAAAATCACAGAGTCGAGCTCGAAGAAGGAAAATTCCTTCAGCGAGACGTTACGAAATGGGGATTGACGACGGAAAGCTCAGCGGATGGTTTTCATGAGCTCTGACAATACAGGAGGGGACTGAGGGGGAAGTTGTGAGGACGGATATTTATACCCTGTTTGACGTTAACGTTCGAACAAGTTCCGTGAACTATATCCTTCCAGACGCTGACGCGTGGAACGAAATTGAATTTCTATCTTTTTTCATACAAGAAGAGAAAATGTCACCTTTTGAGTGGGGTTAAACATGACTTAAATCCTTAACTTATGATTAGAGTAGAGGGGCTTATAACCAACCCCTCACTTGTCAAATTGAACTTCTCTCTCTTTGTTTTTTGAATTATTATTCCATTAAATTGTGTCGTATGATGGACAACAATTTGTAATTTAATTGACCATAAAAAAGAGAAGGAAAAGATTTGGCCTTATGTGGTATTATTTTGAGAGTTTTTGAAAATGTTTTTGTACGTTTTTCAAGGTAAAAATTTTAAAAATATTCTGAGTATAATTCTTAAAAATTCTTATCTTTTAAAATAAAATAATTTTTATCTAATTTAAAAGCACTATCAAAAGAATATTTTTTTCAAATTGTTAAGGGCATATTTTTTTCAAATTGTTAAGTGCACATGTGGGTGGTGACGTGACTAGATCTTGTTATGGCCTGACTTGTTGGCAACAACATGGTTAAATGCCGAATTCTGGAAAAAGAAAATAGGAAAATGATTGAATTTTGTAGTTCCATTCAATTCTCAAGGTAAAAAAAAAAAGTTTCCGTATTTGTTTTTCAGCCGATTTATTAAAAAAATATTATTTTGTTTGATGTGTGGATTTAAGTCTTCTTAAACCATAAAAGAGGTTTAAAGTGACATCTAATAAAGTAATAATTAAACTCAATTTAAACTACAAAGACAATTTTAAACCAATTAAAAGACCTATAATCTAAACTTCACCCTTACACTCTCTCAAGTTCATACAATTTGAACTTCTATAGTAAAAATTCATTTCATTCTGTTTTTCTTTTATAAATTATAGTTTTCTAAACCTTGATTCTTAAACTTGATGTGATACTTTATTCTCATTTTAAATCTTTACATTCTAAACACAAATTTAAAACTACTATTTAAACTGCATAGTTTAAAATTTACTGTTGAAATCATACTATTTTAAACCCGTACACCAAGCGTAGAGGAAGTAATTGTAATTACAAAAGTCTAACGATAGATAGATCAGAACTTGCAAAATGTGTAGAGTTTTTTTTTTTTTAATTACTGTGTAATATTAAACGTGTCCATTTGATAGCAAATAAGACGTAATTTTATTTTATTTTTTTGCTAAGGATAACAGAAAAAAATAATGTATGAAAGTTATTATTGTTAAACTGGAATGAGAAGAGGACTAGATCGTCAAATTTTGTATTTTTATTAGTTTTGGTACAATTGTGACGACATCCACAATAAAAAAAAGAAAAATCTTTTGAAGGTACATAAATAATGGCCTCGGTGTATATGGCCTTGTAATTAGAATGGATGATGAGCACACGTTTGTTATTTGCTATGTTTTTAAATGGGTTATTTGTTAATTGATAGATTGTGATATTCTGCAACAATATTTTTTATGCTTTAAATGCAAAAAGATTAATAATACAACAACAGAAGTGTTTGTATTCCAAAAAGAAATATGAATGAGAAGTGTTTGTATCACAAATACGATTTAACGATTTTCGCTTTTGAATATTTAAAATTAGTAAACAACCTTTTTTTGATACGATTTTCCAATTTTTGCTGTTGAATTTTTAAAATTAGTAAACAATTATTTTTTTACAAGAGGAATGGAAGAAATATAACTGTAAAAAGAATATATAGTTGACATAAACACACAATTTAGTTAAATATTTTTTTTGACATGAGGAATCGACAGAATGTAAGGGTAAAAAAATATAGTTGATGATAAACACATTATTTAAGTTAAAATTTAATTCATCAACCTAGTGTTTGGTAAATGAATTCAAGTTTATAAATTTAAACCGTCTCTAATATAAAGGATTCATATATTACAGTTTAAAAGAAAAATATATTATTGTGTAAAGCATTTATATACTATAACATTTGAACTTATTTTTTGAGTTGAAACTTATTTATCAAACATTAAAAGAGAAATTTATTGTTTTAATTCTACAAATTCCACAAATTTTAAATACGAAAATTTTATGAATGTTTGTTCTGGAAAAACGAAGATACTACAACTTTTGAACTTATTTTTTGAGTTGAAACTTATTTATCAAACATTAAGAGAAATTTATTGTTTCAATTCTACAAAATCCACAAAATTTAAACGCAAAAATTTTAACGAATGTTTGTTCTGGAAAAACGAAGATACATTTTTTCGTGTGAATAAAGTTTTTTCTTGAATTTTTTATCCTCGGTGATCGCTAAAACTTATTTACCGCTGTTTGTTTCCTCACCGGAGCTGTTTCTGATTCCCTTGACTTACTCGCCCGCAGGGAAAGCCTTCTCTCCCTTTCCCGCCAAGAAACGTGGGATTAACGGTAACGTCTTCCTTTTTTTATTTCGTTCATTATATTTTAATTAATATCTAATTCAATTATCTCTCTTACATGAAACAATTTGACATCATTGAGTTCAAATAGGTACGTTTACGTCAAATTTAGCTTTATGTGACTTATGATTTCATTTTGGCCAAATGTGTGACTTGCATGTATATCATTATACATATGATGGCTAAATAGTGCTTATTAATAAACATACCTTATGTTTGACAAAAATTGTTCTTATCACTTTTTCAGTTAGAAACAATATAGAGCTCTTACATGCTACAGTAACAATAAAAAAATCGTTGCAGTGTATAGTTTTCACATGCTACAGTAAAAGTTGTTCTAACTAACGATTCCCACCACTCTTCCAAACACCCTAAAATGTTATTTATTTTAGGTATTTTTTATAAGAAACAAAAAAAAACTTACTAATAGGATTTTTCTTTTTAGTTGTCAAATATGTACATAAATTATGATTTTAACTATATCCAAGAGTGAGAAATATTATCTATACTAATAAAAATTTATTTTTTTAAACTTAGTAATGAGGGAATTCAAAACCTTAACTTTGTAATGGAGTATGAAGTAGGCTTACGCTAAACTATGTTACTTTTTTTATGTTGATAACTGACATTGTTGGATATATCCATTTCCAGTAGATTAATATGGAAGCGCAGGGAAATGTTTCTTGAAAGATTTATTAATCAACTTATTACGTAGTAACCATTATATTCAAAAATCTCACAACACCTACCATATTATTGAAGGTCCGAACATTGAAAGAATGTACTAGAAGAGTAACTAAGACATGCAATGTTAATTACTTAAGAAAAAGTAGTCAACTTATCAAGATGTTTATATAAATGATTTATCACAACCTTAATATTTTATATATAATAATTGATCAATTTGTAACATTATTTCTTTCCTTTGCAATGAGGTTGTAATCCCTTAGCCACGCATTGAGATATGATCATTAGGTGTCAAAAACTTTAAGAGGTCCAAATTTTAATAATCTAGTAAATGATGATTTACAACCATTAGTCATAAATGGAATCCACTTTTTTATTCCTTTCAATTTTTTTAACAATAAAGTTATTTAATCACAAATAGTTTCTATTCCCGTACATATTCCCACAATGAAAATGTGCTTTTTTTGAAACCATCCACTTGTCTCATTCATTTTCATTCAACAATAAAGGAATGTCATCTTAATGATTGTACACCGCAAAACAACTTGCAGGAACGCCATGTTCTTGAGATTCCTATTCATCCTGTGGTACATGTGTTCAAATGGAGAAATTAACAAAAAATCAAAAGCAAATGAACCATAATACACATTAATAAGGTATTTAGAATTTATGGCTACAACTAAATTTTTTGAATTGAAAACTGTAACATGTGAGAGTTTTATAATTTAGTTTTATGTTGTTTTATTTTATTTTTTGTTTTTTTTTTCTACAATCACTATAACATATAAGAGCTTTATACTGTACTAACTAAAAATATTGGTTAAAACTAATTTTGTCAAAACGTATTTTAAAAGTGGACGTGGAGGCGTAAGACAATCAGAGTACGGCACATTACAAGCACAAAAATTTCATTCATATCATTCTCATTTTTCATATGTGAATTTTTTTTTCTCCTTTTTCCTTCATGTAATCCTCATCCAATTAACAATCCAAAAAATATATACACACACACAAATACATGTAGGAGAAAGGAACATAGTACTACTTTTTCTCTTTCTCATTTTGAAACACCTGTTATTTTTAACGGATAAAATTGTTTAATTTAATTATTAGTATTTCAATTTAAATTTTGTAAAATTTATTACATCTAAAATTTATATCATATTATTTATTTTACCTATTTTCAATTTTTTAAAAAATTTTCTACACCCATTTTTCAAAAATCACCAAAATGTCCTTGAAACTTTTATTTAATTACAAAAACATCATTTAGTGTTATATGAATCAAAGTCTCTGATGAAGACTTTTTTTTCACTTGCTCCCCACCTATTTTCATACTTTTCTTCTTCTTCTTGACTTTCTTTTCTTGAGTTCTTCTTCATTTTCCTTTTCTTCTGCTTCTCTTTTCTCACACCCACGGCAACCACCACAAAGAAGAACCAAGAAACCTAAGCATTAAAACCAACTCAATGTCTCATCAAAATCACTCAAACAACCTTTCACGATCCCAACAAGCAAGGAAACAAGGGGATTTTTATGATTAAAACATGGTTTTAACAAAGATTTGAGGTAAGCTTTTCAAAATTTAATACTTAGATTTTGATTATGTTTTGAGTATGAAAATCTATGAAAATGAGTTTATATTGTATAGAGATGATTATATAGTATTTATACATTGTTTTTGTGCTTAAAAAGCTGTTAGAAACCAAGATTTTAAAGAAAAACTTAAAATTTGAATTATAAGTTCTTTGGGAGAATTTTTTCAAGTAAAAAATGACGTATCGTTTTCTTATAAACCACATGTCATGCTCCCAGAAACTACAAATCGTTTTGTTAAGCCAAAAATGTATATGACTAAAATCTTGCTCTGCCTAAGACTCAAACCTATAACCTCTTATAACCTTACCTTACCTTGAATGCATATGTCCAGAATCTTGCTCTGCCTAAGTCTCAAACCTATAACCTCTTATAACCTTACCTTACCTTCAACTAGCATCTGTTATATATATTATTAACTAGACAGAAGCTAACCTAAATCAAAAACTTCTTATTTTAATTATTTATCTTGAAATATTTTAAATTCTAAACTTATTTATTTTATTTTAAAATTAGTTTTAAAACACTTTGTACCAAAGCATAGTTCTGTCACAACCCGCCTTTTCGGGCTGTGATTAAAACATTTTTCTTACTTACTTAGGGCCAAAAATTGAGGGAACTTTTTTTTTTTTAAAAAAAAACTAAATAAATATTTCACATACCATAATTTTCAGAAACCTCCAAAATACTTTCATAATCTTGTATTTACATAAACATTCATACTTTTATAACATTTTCCTGTTCGAACATTCTTTTTCAAAATAACTTATAGTATGTGCAGCAGAAACATTCAGTAGCGGACTCCATACCCAATCTGCGCCCATCATCCGTCCGCCAGCTCATCGTTACAATTTATTCTGACCTTCTCGTCGGAATACCTACAGCATGAAAAACTTAAAGAGCTAACGCCCAGTAAGTCCCATAAATCCCACATGGACAATCAAATGAATGCATGATCCGATTATGCTTTCTTATGAACTTTCCTTATCTTTATTGTTTCTTATCTTCCATTAGGGCCCAAGTGTTCGTACCATTGCACA
>CAMOHE010023070.1:0-19358 GCA_946598075.1 Artocarpus hirsutus
TATTTAGGTGATACATATATACATACTTATACTTTCATACTTTGAAAAACATTATCATGAAAACATGCATAAACTTTCATGCCTTAAACTTCATGAAAAATCATCATGAGAAATCATCATAAAACCATCATGAACACATATTTCAAACCTTTCATAAAACTCATACTTTTCATAAACATACTTTTCATAAACATATCATGTTGCAGGTGAGAATGTACTTACCTCAAATGAGCTTACTTAACCTTACTTTTGTAGGTGACAACGCCGCTGTCTTGATGTGCTCACTTCTCAACGTGTTCATGTCATACATTCATAAAATGGTAATTAACATTTATTTTAATGAATTAATTACCATAACATAACATCCATTTCGTATAACATCATATTTACATTCATTTCTTAAAAACATAAATATATAACATATTTTATTAACTTAAAAACATTCAAATAAAACTATCAACACAATTACGCTTCTGACCTACATAAATTCATAACTTAATAACTTTATTTTTACACATAATTTGAGTACTAAATTCTGCAATATCAAAGTTAACATATAAACATATTAGCATGATTTTTCTTTAGTCATAAAAATTTCATTTAATATTTAAAATGAGTCATACATCATAAATAACAAAATCTGCCAGCAACCATAACACAGTGAATAATTCTTAACTCAGGTCCATTTTTCAAAATTTCATATCATAGAAAAATCCACAAAAATTAGGAGATATAATAGACACATAGAACTATAACATATCCAAAAATCACCTTTAAATAAATTTTATACAGCTCAAAATGTGCATTAGAAGGCAGAGACTACAAACATACTCTAGGTGCAAAACAGTGAGTCACATGTAATAATTTGTGCCAAACAATTAAAATAAACTTACTTGGACCTAAAAATTCATATGATATCATTTTTAACATACACATACAGTAGCACAAAATTTCTCATTTCAAAATAAAATTATATGATCATACAAAAATATCATATAACAAGAATCTCACAACTTTACTGTTTACGCAGTCACATAACATAGGCTTAATAAAAATTCTATTACTCATCAAATCATTACCAAACTTTCCAGCCCATAATTTAATATATATATAAGCATGTACACCAATTTTCATGCAATAAAACATTCATTTGCATTAAAAATAACACCTATGCATTTGTGCAACATGAACAGTCAGCAACAATTTACTGTGAGTAGTGGAGAGAAGAAAATTCATAACTTTTTATAGAAAATTTGAATTAACGTGAAATTTGGAGGAGAATCACAAAACAGATGCATAATTAACATACTAAAAATTCAGAGCAAAACAAAGTTCCTACATGAAGATATGGCAGTCGGTTTGAAGAGAAGAAAATTTCAGCCATGCTTAAAAATTAAACTCTTATCTTAAAACGAATTCTTCTTAAAACTCCTTGAATTAACGCCAAATAAATTTCAATATCAAATAATAGCAGGGGAAATTTTGAGAGGAAGAAGAAGAGAGATGAAGAAGATGAAGAGAGAAAGAATGAGAGATGTTTCAGAAATTTTCTGACTAAAACGGGCTCATATGCGTGGAGAGTGGGAAGCAATAAGGGAAGGTCATCAATTTTGTAACGATTACTATATTTTACCTTTGTAAAATGGGAAAAATTATCCATTAATTCAAATAATTCAAAAAGTCAAATGTTTCTTTATCAAAATTAAACAAATCATCCCATAATTATGTTAATTATTCAAAATAAATTATCCTTATCACAAATTCAACCTTATCACAATTTTTATAAAATTTCTGCTGACTGCTTGTCAGCTGTCATCGGCCTGTCGATCTTTATCTTTGGCCTGCCGATCTCTAAAGTCTGGCCTACTGATGATATATCATCGGCTTGCTGTTCTGAAAAAATCATTTCGGCCTGCTAAACTTAATGGTCTAGCCTGCCGATCTGCTTTAACACTCAAAAATCATTCATAACATTAAATTATCAATAAAATATGATTAAACATATAATCATTAATGACTTAAACATTTGAGCACATCAATTCCACGTGAGCGTCACCTGTCATAACACTTAAAATAAAATGGTTAGCACCATCTATCATATATCATATATCATAAATATAACATTAAACGTCGTTATTTATCATAATATAATCCGTTATATGAAATTAGGCGGGTGTTACAATTTTAAATTTAATTTCAATGTTTTGTGAAAATTTAGTAACCTTGCATTATTTTACTCTTTTAATGATTTTTAATTGTTCTAAATTATTTTTAATTGTTAATTTAATTTTCAATGAAATAATTTGGATTGGAAACCCTGTGTAGTTGCACATAGTTTTATGCAACCAATTTTCTCCCTCTTTTTCTATTTATTTAACTTTTTCTCTCTCTCCTCTCATTTCTCACTCGTTCACTCTCTCTCCTCTCTCACTCTCTTGGCCACTCTCACTCTCTCTCATTCTCTCTCTAAAATTTTGAACCAAATTTTGATTCCAAGCTTCGGTTTTGTGGATTGAAGGCTCGAGAATGTGATTGAGCAACCACAAACTCAATTCAAGCTTCGATTCAAGGTTAGTTTTCAAAAATTTCAAAACTTTTTCTATTTTTCAAATTTTCTTGCATTTTGAGATCTAAGCAATTTTGAGCTTAGAAAAGCTTTAATCTAGCTTAGAGTAACTTAGATTAACTAGGATTGAAACTTTATTTCATCAAAAACGGATTGAAATCATGATTTTTCATTTTTCCTCTATTTTCTTTATTTTTGGATTTATTTGAAAATCCTGTTTAAAACTTGTTTTAATCCATTAAAAAGTATTCTACTATGATTTTCTATTGTTTATAATGATTATCCATGCCTGAAAATTGAGAAAACATGTTGAAATTGAGAATTTGAATTCGGGATGCCGAGAACCCGTGCGTGAAAAATTCTAGAATTTTTCCAGATCGACAGGCTGAACTTCATGTTCGGCAGGCCAGATTCATCCGACCAGTAAGCCGAACCTAGAGATGTTCGGCCGACCGAACCTGCTCTTCCTGCAAGCCGAACTGTGTAGTTCGGTAGGCCAAACCAGGACGACTGGCAGGCCGACCAGGCATGATGTAATTTTGTGATTTTCACCCGTTTTCACTGTTTTGAACCCCAATTGAAATTTTAACTTTATAAAATGATTTTATAAACCTAAAAGGCACACTAGGACACCATGAGATGATTTAGTATCATAGGATACCTCGGGTTAGATACTAATGAACTAAGTTACTATGCATTTAGGATTTGTGCGTGGATCCACGGAGCTAACGTATAGCGGACCGGAATTACGGTGTGAGATACCAACACGGATATCGAGGTAGGACTTCTACCCCTTTTCTTTGGTAGCCCTATTTCAAAATGATTTTGACCAAAAAGGGATTTTTATCAAATGTTTTCAATAACTGATTGGGAAATGATTTTGTTTAAATATCTTTACAAGTGGTTGCTTGAGAAATGTTCATAATGAACCTCATAATGAATGTAAATGATTATATCTAGTAAAGAAAAGATTTTAATAATCAAAGAGATATATATAGATATATATATATATATATATTTGAGGGCATGATGCCATATTAGAGATCGGGTTGTGTAGTGAATGACTTTGGGGGCAGGTCCCAAAACCCAGCTGGACCACTATGGTGGTGAATTATATATGGTTTGCCTAGGAAAAGAAAATTGTATTCTTTCTGGTCGACCTATCTGAATTGTTTTGGTAAGATCATAATTTTTATTAAATTCTCATTTAATTATTTATTTGTTTAATTGTTCTAGCTCGTTTTCTATGTATTTATCTGATTTACGAAATTTCTTTTAAAGTTGAATAATTTCCAAATGTAGTCCTACTAAGCCTTACGCTCACATTTTTATTTGTTTTAAAATCTTAACCCTAGGTGGACATCAGCTTAGGATCGGAGAGGAGTCTACCGACCGGACTTACTATCAGTAGAAGATTTGGGTAGGTTGTACTGTAGCAAGTAATGCATGTAAATTTTTATCTTTCTTTTTACTTGGACTGTGGTTGTATTGTAATATTGTCAGTACTACATGTGTGTACACAATATGTGGGCCAGTGGGGCCCATACTCGTTCCACCTCATATTTAAATGTATTTTTTTAATATTCTTTTATTTGCTTAATTATTATAATGGTTTATTTTATTTCCTTAATTCCTTTTATTCGAACGATTTTAAAATTCCTTCAAATTTATTTATAAATTTAATCCTAAAACCCTGTTTTTAACTAAATTTTTATTTAATTAACTTAATTAAACCACCACGTCACCTCTTGTACTCTGGGGCGTCACAACTAACTATTTTATTTTAAGTGGTATGACAAGTGATGGTCACGTAGAATCGTTATGCTCAAGTGTTCATGTCATTTACGTTGTGTTTAATAATGATTTTGTAACGATTAAATGCTTTGATGAATTCTAGTATGTTAAGGCAGATTGGCAGGCCAGACCATTTAGTTCAACAGGTCAAAATGACCCTTTCAGAACAGCAGGTCGATGAATATAATCGGCAGGCCGGACCTCACGGCTTCGGCAAGCCAAAGAAAGCAATTGGCAGGTTGAAGACAGCTGACGAGTAGTCAGCAGAAATCTTTCAAAATTTGTGACAACAATAATTATGATGATTGGATAAAATTGGATGATTTATTCTAATTGATTAGCTTATATTTGGCCTTTTTCTTTAATTTTGGTAATAGAATGTTTGAATTTTAGGATTGATTGTATTTAATTGATATGGTTTCCCATTTTGAAGAGGTGAAATATGGTAAGAGAGACAAATCGTTTTGACTTTCCTTTTTCACTCCTCATCTTACACGTGATTGGCCGCCATTATTGTCTGAAAATTATTTTTTAAATATTACAGAGAGAATGGACCATCTTCTTTCATTCTCTCGTTTACGTAATTCTCACTTAGACACTCTCTCTCTTCTCTCTCTATTCTTTTCTCACTTCTCTTCACATTTCTCTTTCTTTCCTCTCCTTAATATTGCGATAAATATTTGAATAAAATCTTGAAATTTTCTTTTGGGCAAATTCAAAGGAAGATTGAAGAAAATCATTTTAAGGTAAGAACTCGTTCTCGATGCTCTTGAAATGTGATGTTCCCCTAAAATCTGACTTCTATAACTTTTACTAGGAATATCATTTTGTTCTGAGTTTTTAATATGTTATTCATGCATATGTTACGTAATGTTCCCCCAAATTTCAAGTTAATTGGATTTTTCTATGATAAGTTATGAATTTTCTTCTCTCTGTCACTCACAATAAATGTTGTTGATTGGTTATGATTCACAAAAATGTGGTCTTTGTTCTAGGGGCAAATGAATGTCTTTTTTTTTTTTTTTTTGCACAAATTTTGGCAATTATATTCATGTATATCTTAAGCTTTGAACTGGAAAGTCTCTTGGTAAAATGATTTATATTTTATGTGTTATCAAATTTTCATTAGGGTTAGGTTTTAAGACTGCCTTAGCAGTGGGTTGTTTGGACTTGTGTTGTATGATGTTTTTGTTTAACTAAATGAATTTATTTGGTGATGAAACTTTTTGTGCTTTTGTAGTTATATGTTAATAAGTTGTCATATAAATTTTAGAGTCTAAATAATTTTATTTTAATTATTGAAAAATGATAAATATATGAAACTCACTGCCTGACACAATGAAAGATTTTATTGCCTCTTTCTTTTAGTGCATGTTTTGGATTATCTGGAATTTATTTAAAGGTGATTTTTGGCTATATGTTGAAATCTTTGGTGTTTATTGCATGAAGGAGTTGTATGGAATTATTTTAGAATGTAGACAATTTATTTTATGAATGATAATAAAGGCTGCTCACTGATTTAAATTGCTGGCAGATTTTGTATGTAAGTTGTATGACTTGTTTGAGACATTGAATGGAATTTTTATGACCAATAAAAAATCATGGTAATATGTTTATATGTTAACTTTGTTATTGCCAAATTTGGTGCCCAAGTTGTGTGTGAATGTTAAGTTATAAAGTTATGAATTCTTAGTGGTCAGGAAGCGTTTGTGTTGATAGTTTTATGCTAATGTCTTAAGATTAATGAAACATATTGAAATTTATGTTTTCAAGTGATGAATGTATGTGTGACGTTATATGGAAATGGATGTTATGTTGTGGTGATTAATTCATTAAAAATATATGTTAATTGTTATTTTTAAATGAATGTATGATATGAACACAATATGAAGCAACCATATCGAGACCGTAGCGTCACACCCACTATTTAAGGTTAAGTAAGCTTATCAAGTAAGTATATTTTCACCTGCAACATGATGTGGTTTATGAAAAGATTGAAATTTATGTTTATGATGATTTCTATGATGATTCTTTGATGGTTTTAATTGATGTTTTATTATGAAAAATTGATTTATAAAAAGTTATGCATGTATGATGATGACGTATTTCAAAGAATAAAAGTATAAATAAGTATATATGTATCACCTAAATAAGTGTTGCACACCCTATGTTATGATATGTTTATGTTATGATGTCATGTTTGGTTTGGGATTAGCTACATCTCTCCTCTCATGACGGCGCACCTATGATTATGTTTATGGTGTAACACTTATGCCCTTAAGATAAAATGATTTAAGTTTTAATATGGACAATATAATGAAAGATACGTTCCTTATGAAATTATGCCTAGTGCACTATTATGATGATGATGATGATGTTCATAAAGTGTTTTAAGTTGTGAGATATAACTGCACTTACTAAGTATTTGCTTATTCAATTTTATATCATGTTGCAGATAAGGGTGAGAAGAAAATAGAATAGGTGGAGGGCATGGATAGGCATGTGAACTGAACTATGCAAGATGATTTGCAAACGGAAGAACGCCAAAGAAGAAATTTTATTGAAATAACATATGTTTTATAATTCTGAGTATGTTTATTTGACGGACTTATATATGTTTATTTGACGGACTTTTAAGATTTGAATTATGACATTTTAACTTTAAAGTTTATCAATTGTCTTCCGCTTTCAAAACATTAAGATTGGTTTTTAAACAAAATTTTTATACAACAGATTGGCCTGTCGACCATTTCTGGTCGGACTGCTAAAGAAATTAATCGGCCTGCTGACAGCCCAGTATCAGCCTGTCGATCTTATAAATTTTAAAACCCCATTTTGTAAAGCCTCAGGTGGCCAGCCGATAGTTGAACATCAGTCTGTCGATCGAGTTTGGCCTGCCAAATTGTGTATGCATATTTTATTAATGTTTTAAAAAGTTAGTTCAGTTTACAATTGTATTGGCAATCTGTTTAAAGAATGTTTATGAAAAAGTGATTTATTATTATAAAAATGGATTAAGTTATTGAAAAAAAAATTATGCATGGATCCTGGGTATGATTTCCAAATTATGTTTTCAAATACATGTTTTTATTCATAATAGTTTTACTTTAATTAATGGTAAAATGAAAGTATGTAACGACATCTATGATGTCTATAAAGGGGGCGTTACACCTAATTAGGTTTTAGGACCTGTCCCTAAGGCCGCACTCTACATGACCTGATCTTTGAGTATGGCATCATGCCCATTTATGCATTTCTATAATTATTCAAATCTCATTTTACCAAGTGTATTCATTTACATTCACTGTGCGGTTCATTATAAATATCACATCATTCAACAATTTATGAAAACAATTGATAAAAACCTTCTTCAACCATTCATTGAAAACATTTTGAAAGAATTCACTTTTAGGCCAAAATCATTTAAAAGCATTACTGCCAAGGAATGGGTCAGAAGTCTTACCTCAATATCCTACACTAACGCTTAACACCACAGTCTTGACTCACTATATGTTAGCTCCACGAAACTACAAATGACCTTAAATGTAAGCTAAGTTCATCAAAATCTAGCTTAGGATAATCTATACTACTAAGTTATCTCATAGTGTCCTAGTGTGCCTTTGAAGTTCACAAAATCCATTTTATAGGATCAAAGTCTTTAACTAGGTTTAAAATAATGGAAACAGTTGAAAAACATCAAATTTTAAGGAGCCCAGTCGGCCTGCCGAAATCTGGGTCCAGCCTGTCAAACTTTATAGTTCAGCCTACTGGTTGTATAGGACTGGCCTGTCGAATTGTCCCTAGGTTTGGCTTGCTGATAAGTTGAATCTAGCATGCTAAACTCATGAGTCTAACCTGTCGATCCTCAAGATTGGCCTGTTGAATTGAAAAAATTTAGAAAGTTCAGATTTTGAATCTCGGCCTCCCCGAGCTTGAAATCCCATTTCTAACCTGTTTTTTAATTCCCAAAGCTTACAAAACATTCATGTATGATAGAAAAGCATAATAGAACACTTTTAAACAACTTTTAAAAAGATTTACATAGAAATTTTCAAAGAATCCGAAAATGAGAAAAAGAGGAAAAACATGGTTTTGCTTGAATTTGTCCGATTGGGCTTAAATTCTTGATGGTTTGGGTTCCCTAAATGTAGATTGAAGGTTTTCTAAGCTTGTAGAAGCTCAGATTTTAACTTACAAAGAAAATTAAAAAATTTGAAAATGAACTTTGAAATTTTTGGAAAATGGTAAACTAACCTTGATTTGATCCTTGGATTGCATTTATGGTTGCTCAAATGCGTTCCTAAGCTCCCAATCTGCTGAGAAGCAAGACTTGAGCTCAATTCTTTGAATCAAAATTTTGAGAGAGAAGAGAGAAAGAGAGAGAGACGCTAAGAGAAAGGGAAAGAGAGAGAGAGTGAACTGAGAGTGAGAGGAAAGAGAGAGACATGAGAGGGTTTAAATAAAAGAGGAGCTAAGTGGTTTCAAGATCAAATACCATGTCCAGCACATGGCTTTGGTTATATAGTCTCAGATTTGTCCGAGTTTTGATAAAAGGATCTATTTGGAATTTGACAAATTGTTTTATTCTAAAAATTTAAAATAACAATTAAAATAATAAAAGATAAAATAAATTGAAAAACACCACAATTGATTAAATTAAGTTTAAATTACAGTTAAGCACACTAATACACCATCTTACACATTAATTGCACTTAATTAAAAATCTAGGTGTTACACTCTCTCTTAAAAATTAATTTCCTGAATAAATTTTAAAAAAAGGGGTTATATTAATTTACTTTATTCTATTAATTGGTGATAGACTGATGAAGTACTAGTAATTAATAATATACCGACTATACGTTGTTATCGTTGTAATGCTAATCATTACTCTAAATGGTGGTTCAGTATGGGTTCAAATTGATGTGGTTTTTAGTTTTATGGCTTAAACAGGTGGCTATGAATCCATGTGGTTTAAACAATGATTCTAAACTAAATGTTAGAATGTAAAGGTCCAAACAACGAATAAAACATCATGTCATACAAATGGTGTTTAGAAATATCAATTTAAACAATAACCTTGAAAGGTAAAATGGTAATAGAAAGGTTTTTTACTATAGAAAATGGTTCAAAATGGCCAAAACTTAAAGGAATCAAAACTGACCATTTCACTCATTTTAAACAATCCACATCAGTTTGAACCCTTGTTTTATTTTGCTTACAAAACACTAGTTGGAGTCGGGGATAAGAATTGAAATGGTAAGAACGTAAATCAAATCCCACATTATTTTTATTTTATTTGCCCATATCTGTTCATATCAGGTTAATTACATAACTAGATATCTTACTTTTATTATTTCTCAATTTATTCATTCATTTAAGAAACTACAAAGGTATCCTTTAAATTTGAAAACTTGTTTCAATTTTAACCCTTGCAGACTTTTTGGACAAACGATGTAGAGATAAAACAAATATAGTTTTAATTAGACCGAATTTGTTTTTTAAAATGTTTTTTCTTCTTGAGAAAAATTTTTAAAAAATATTCTAATATTTAAAAGCCATAAAACTTAAGTTCTCTTTTTCTTTTTTTTTTTTAATTTGATGTTTTGCTTCAAAGGTTTTTATGCTTTTAAATCTATAAAAATATTTTTTATAATAGTTTAAAGGCGATTATATCATTTTGCCTAAGTCTTATTATTTAAGACAAGTTTATAGTTTTAAAAAAATATTACAATTAAAATACATAATCATATAATTAACTACTTTTTTCTTGTATGACAACTTAAACAATAATACCATAGAGATAAGCTTCAAGTCACCTTCAATTGACACATAAGATGTTAGACTTAATCTCGAATTTCGAAGACCAAAGACGTCCAATAATCAACTACTTTTCTCTAGCTTGCAGCTTGGAGAGAGATTGGATTTTCTTTGAGAAAAACAACAAATTTGCATCAAGTTCGGTAGAATTTAATCATTACATAAGTCAATAGAGAATAAAATGCGCTGCTGATGATTATTCTTCAAATGCTTGTTCTTTAGCACAATAATTCGCATAATATATTTCCTATGGGGGCCATTTAGATAGTTTTTCTTTTGCAAAAGTAAAAAAAGAAAATTTTATTTTATATTATTACATCGAATATGTTACATTATATCACCTGCATCATTGCATTGTATACAAGGTATTAATTGTTCAAAAAGTCCTTCCAATCTCCAAATGTTAATGATCATGGATACCGAAATTTATGTTGGAGTACCACGTTCAAACGTTGTACGTACGTATTTCTTAGAGAACTTCAGAATAATATATATATATATATATATATATATATATATATATATATGAAGAAAAATGAAAGGGAAAATGACAAGGAGAGAGAGCAGGTGCATGCAGGCATATTGGATTGTTTTGTTGTGATGATTTATAAGCTGCACGCATGTGAATAGGTGGGTACGTGAAGGTTTGTTTGTATGCAATGGAGACAACATTCTGGAGAAATAAGATCGACAATAGTGCAACACAAGATCAGTATACAGACATTCATATATATATATATATATATATATATATATATATAGAGTAAGAACAAATATCTCGGAATGAATTTAATTTTTACATATTTTAATTAATATTTCTAACCGCCTACATTGCTAAAATTAATTCGACCTTTCACACTTCAGCTGCCTAGATTGTGACATAAAAATTGATCACCCCTCTATTCTCTTCGCTCTTTGCGTCTAATAATGAACTAATTTTGTGAAGCCTAGTGTAAAACATTTTGATTTCTCAATAGTTGTTACAATTTTTAATCCGATTTCTTTGTGGGCATTTGTCATTAAAAACGTATTTTAACTTGATAGTTACGACAGATATTTCGATTGATTTAATTCAGGTATGTTTAAAATTGCATCATTGTCATTATGTTGAATTCTTCTTTATCTAATAGTTTTGACTTTGGATTAGATTCGAAATAACTAGGAATTTGAATGTGATCAAATTCTAATGGAGATGTTGAGATATAGTTAAGGAGCTTCTTTTTGAAGTAGGTATTTGATTTGAAATCGTATGTTATTCTTGTACTTAAATAAGTCTAGAATCATTTTATAAGATTATCTCTAATTATTTGCGTGTTTATTTGTTAGCGCGCTGGTGTAAATATATTGTCACATATCAGATTCAAAATAATGTAGAGAACAAGGTTGTATGTCGTTATAATCACGGAAGTTGACAACAAGGTTGTGATTTGAATTTCACCTAAAGACTAACCAATGCTGAAATATGAATTTAACGTCTGATCTTGTAGGGCACCGATTATAGGCTTAATGTTATAAGATCCGATTCTATGCTTATTCTAATGGAATGACCATTTGAAAGAAATGACAATTCTTAATGACTATTGGAATGGAATGACAATTCTTAAAATCCAATCATTCCGATGTTTGGTTGGACAAAAAGTCATAGGAATAGTCATTTTAATGAAATTACTATTCTATTAAAATGATTGAATGATAATTCCTAAAGTGAACCTATTGAATGACTATTCCATTCTAAAACTAGGATTAATTAGAAAATTTTCTCTTTAAATTATTCCTCCTAAAGACCTAAAATTTATTTTAAATACCCTAATTGTTATCACAATATAATAAAATCATCCTTTCCTACTAACCTTACACTTTCAACGAAACAAGATAATTGAAATAAAATAATAACTTCTAAACATTCAAAAAAAAAAAAAAACTATAAAATAACACTTTCAAACACAATTGAATTTAGCTTTGACGCATTATTAATGAATAAATAAAAGGGATATTTACGTAAAACGATCGCTATTCCAATGACTAATTAAACAAAATAATAGTGATTCCAATATTAATTTTAATGTTCAAATAAATGAAGAAATGTGAATAAAGTATTCCATTCATTCCTATTGTTATTCTGTTTGTATTCCTATTCCTATTCTATTCCATCAAACCAAACATCACTTTAGGGTCAATTTAGCATTGTTTTACCGTTGATAATATTTCTTAGAGAGTTGTAATGTTAATCAAAAGTTATTGTGGCCAAAAGCATGTGGACGTATAGTAATTGTTTTTTAAGATGCTATGAAGACCAAAAATAGAATTCTAGGTGTACGAAATTTGTGTAGATAGTATTAATGACTAAAAAAGACATAGTATACTAAATATATTTTAATTTTATCTATTATTTCAAATTCTAAGGTCAATGTTCCTAATTATTTTATATGAAAAATATGAAAATACTATAAATTTTAATTTAATCCTTAAGAATATTTTTTAAAAAAATGTAAAAAGGTAAATTGCAGAGAAATACTGTTAAAAACAAGTGAATATAAATTAAAATTTCAACTTCATCATTTCTCAAGAAAAAGAAATAAGAAAGTGTACAACTTTAATACAAACATAATAATTTTCATTTTTGAAAAAATGAAAATTTACAGTAATAAAAATCATGCTAAATTTCTAATTTATTTTTGTTGGTTAAAAAATTAATCTTTTTTAATAAAAATATAAGAGCAAAATTAGTATTTTATGCTTATTAAAGATTTGTAACTTCTAGACAAATATTTAAAAACTATATATAAATTTGTTGTGAAAAAGATAAATAGATTGAGAATTACATTTTATTATTAAAGTTATTTTAATAAATTTAAACAATGACAATAGAAGCTGCTGTGTAAAAGCAACCCTCATCTACTTTTAGACCTATTAATTTGGGTATAACCAAAAGGGCAGCTCGGGGTTGAGATAATTAGTCAGGATGCCACATGTTTTAGGTGTGGATCGAATTCTACCACTTGGAGAAAAACTTTTGGTATTTCTGCCATATGATGGTACAAAAATTTAACTAAAAAAGGATTAATGTACACTTCGACAAATACCCTTAATCAGGTTAAGTTTTTTTTTTCAATTCCTTTTTCCCCTTCTCTCGCTTCTCTTCTCATGCACCACCTTCAAACCATGATTTTGTAGTCTCTTTGCCATAGAACTCTCAACACTACGATGTAGATGAGCATCGATTCATATGCCAAAGACGTCACTCTACTACACCTTGTCCTTACTGGAATCTCGTGGCCTCCCTACAGATCTGATAACAGGAATCATGATTTTATTCTCACCAGATCGATCGTTCTTCTTTCTCACCTCTGATGAAAGCATATCACATGCAGGGATATCTTTTTTTTTCTTCTTATTCTTTTTATTTTCCTTTGCATTTAGTGAAAAATTATTGTAGTGTTTGGATTTTTTTTTTTTTTTTTAGTTTTTGTGAGTTTTTGTATTTTTTGTGATTTTCTATTTTGGTTCCTCATCTTCAATTTTTGTTTCCTCTTTTCTACTGTGGTCTTGTGTGCATTTTTTGTGTAGTTATGATTTTAGTGGTTTTTTAAGATTTTTTAGGTTTTCCTATGACGATGGGCATACGATTGTCGGTATTGGCAGTTCAAGTAAACTAGCCATTGATAACCCTAAAAAATACTAGATATTGACTTGTAATCACAACGAACACTGGGCTGTAACCACAAGCTCGTAGCTCAAGGGTATATTTGGTACTTTAAAATATAAGGCCATGATATGATGTGATATTCTTTACAATTATTATTTTTTTTTTTTGGTGACATAAATCAATACTAAGGCTTGAATTTGTGGCATTCCTATAAAGACCCCCTCAGGGTCCTCCCATTTGGCCTGATGCTTGGTGTAGCATGTTTTTACTTATTTATTTATTTTCATAAAATTCTTTATATTTCCTTTCATAAACTACAGGCCAGCTCATTATGTCCCATGCGAGCTTCATGTTAGACTGGGCTTCCTTAACATTTTATGGTCAGATCAGTCTGACCTATTTTCTTCTTTTGGCTTGCATGGACTAGCCGGGCAACCCGGATTGACACATCTTTTTATTTCTCGAATTCTATTGTTAGGTAGTAGTTTTTAGATCTACTGGATAAAAGTAGATACCAAACACACTAACTTGTTGTAACATCTTATAAAATGCTTAAACAAAGCCCTTAAAATAGGGATAAAATGCCGCTCTTGGTTACTTTTCATATTTAGGCTTTGCTTTTTCGGTCAACATAATAAAAATGTTATTTAGCATATAAGGATTCTAAAATATAGTTGAGTTGACGAAAAGATGCAAGGTACTTCATATTCTTGTAAATCTTACTCATAAAATCCGATTATAATCGAATATATGAAAATTATGCATGCTATAGACTATAGTTTCTAGTCTATTGAAATTTTAGAGTTTTGGATTAATAATTTGCACAAGAATAGTGAAAGTACGTATGTTAACTTATAATATGCTATGCGATAAATGTTAACTCACGCGGGGAATAAAAGTAACCTAATGCTAGCTAATTTTTATATATTAAGTACGTGTCACGTGCGGGGCGAGAGGGACACGTTTGAGGAACAATTTTGGAGAATAAGATTAATTAAACAATTTTTTAGAGGGTGCTTATTATTATTAGTGTTAAAGCCGCGTAGGGAGGAGGACATAGGGGAATCTACACGTGAGGAGAGACAAAATTTGAAAAATCAATGAGACGAGAGGAGAGGTGTTTGCGTGTGTATGTGTGAGAGGTGGAAAAGAGGCATCGAAAGCTGCGACGGAAGCGTCAAAGGTTGTTTAGCTGTCAATCCTTCCAAAACCGATCTCTTCCCTCACGGGGCCTCTCTTCTCCTATCCCACACACGTACTCCTCTCTCTCTCTCTCTCTCATATTGCAATATTTTTCATCCAACTCAATGTTATGTTACGGATATGCCCTTGCACTTTTTTTTTTTCCTGACATAGGAGAAATTCAAGAAAAGGAGAAATACAAGAAAACTACATATGCGCATATCATGTAGAACCATCAGTGATAACTTATATTACATATATGGTTGGAGTAAAAAATAAGTTCTTCTGTTAAATAATGGATAATATAAGTTAGTACTTCATTGGCCACTCATTTGTTGGACGTACATGTTATTAGGAGAAGTTGATTTTGTGCGTAGTTATTTTCAACATTGATTTTAGTCTAATTGTATTTATTTTCAATTTTAAAATGTCTTTTGTCTACATGATAAAATGCTTCTAATACCATGCTATTTTTTTCTTCCTCTAGTGTGAATGTGGACGGACAAATTTTCTTCTTTACTTTTTTTTACACATATTAGGCTTGTTCAAAATACACTCCTAAATAGATGAAATTGTAATATATCTTCTTTTTCTTTTCTTTTGTTTTTTGCTTTTTTTTTTTTTTTTGTTTATATAGGCATTTAAAATAGACTAATAATAAGTTGTGCAATAGATAGGGGCTGCGGATGTCTAAATATAAAGTTTGCCGATTGATCACGTAAATATATGAACGCTTCCCTAAGTAATACTAGATATATAATTATGTATATAATTACCCAAGTTTAAGGTAAAAATATTATACGGAAATAATGGTGGCAGTACTCATGCAAGAAAACAAGAGAAGTCATGTAGACGGGTTTAGTGTTCATTTCCCCTAGCCTATCTGGCCTCTTTAAAAGACATTCTCTCCATTGGAAAACACAAGGATGTAAAAGAGACACAAATAGATGAAAAAGCAACAACTCTAGAGGATCCTATTAGCTATCTTTAGGAAGGAAAAAAAATAAGAAGAAGTATGAGTTCTTCTAGAGATCGAAAGATGCATGAGAGGTTGCAACGACTTCGAACCATCACCAACTCCAGTGCAGTAATTACGATCCAGTGCTTATTTTTGGCTTCTGATTATATATATATATATCTTATATTATATATATATATATCTTCGTTTGATTCTATATAAAAATATAAAAGACCTAATATATATAGTATATGCCTCTTGGATTTCATGCATGTTTCATCTTTTTTGCCTAATTTTTTTTTTCACAATTTTGATGCTGCAGATTGTCAATTTTTGTTTGATTTGTGTATTTCCGCAGATGAATAAAGCCTCAATTATAGTTGATGCCTCGAAATATATCAACGAGTTGAAGCAAAAGGTGGCATCGTTGAACCAAGAGATTGGAACTTCTCAAACGTCGATCGATGAAAATCGATTGCCTGCGGTAAGAATTAATACACACACACACACACACACACACACAGAGCTTTTATACTATTTAATTTTCGTTGTTGTTAGTAGATGCCGACTTTAATTTAGATGCGCTAGTTGTTTTGATTTGATATCAGTTATTTTCTATCTCAGTTCGTTTAAAAAAATTCTCTTTTCTAGATCAAGTATCTCATTATAACTCATATCAAGGGTTCTTGTACTACTTCAGCAGGTTACAGTTGAAAAACTAGAAAAGGGCTTCCTTATTAATGTGTTCTCTGATAAGAATTGCCCTGGTTTGCTCGTCTCTATTCTGGAAGCCTTTGAGAACCTGGGCCTTGATGTGCTTGACGCTAGGGTTTCTTGTACAGACAATTTTCAGCTAGAAGCTGTTGGAGAAGAAGTAAGTAAAATATTATATATTAATAACTATATATATAGATATAGATATTCATTTCTCTTCTCTTCCTCTCTTAAACCTGGGTAGAGGAAACATGTGTAGATATTATTGTGATAAAAAAAAATATGAACCACAAAAATAGAACATGTATAGTATCTGGCTTCGTGAATCTTTTTTTTTTTTTTTTTCCGAGGCCCCTCCACTTCTTAAAAAAAAAAAAAGTTTATAGAGAATGGAAAAGGCTAAAAAAAAATTGAAAAGAAAAACCTCACGTGTGACTGTAAGTTGCACTGACATATTCTGAGTGCTGATTAATAATGACCAGAAGTACTAATAGTACTTCTTGGTTGGCATCAAAGTAGGCTTGTTTTTATCCTATCTCTTGTAATTGCATGGATAACTATCAACTGCTGCATGAGTTCAGTACTTTTTTAACGCAAGTATAGTACTTTATTATTTTGGAAAATTAAAAAAAAAATAGTTAAGAAAATTTAAAATTTGATGAATGATTTTTTTTTATATTAAAAAAAAGTTTTTTTTAGTATTGAAATTGTCTTATTTTTTTAAAAAAAAAGAGAAAAAAGATTGTATCGAAGAGAGGAACCTAATCATAATAAAAACAAAAAAAAATAAAACTGTTTTGATGGCCAAAAAATTAATTTTGTGATGTTTAAAAACAAAAAAAAAAGAAGACATTTACCCAAAAAATTTTTTGGGCGGACTAGTTGTCCAACTGCCCCATTTATTTTACACAATCCAATTCCGCTCTAGATTTTTTTATTTAATTATGTTAGTGAACACTAATTATATATATGTTAGCGAATAATTAATCTTATTATTGCAGTTTTTGTGTAGAATTATTCTTGCAGTAGTAATGATTAATTACAACAGCTAACACATATATGTATATTAATTCATCCATCCTTGCTGTATTTAGAGTGTAATTTATGACACCGAATATGTAATTAATTTGTTTTTGTAAATTTTGTAGAGTGCCAACAGCGTCGATGCGCAAGTGGTGAAACAAGCGGTCTTGCAAGCAATTATAAACTGGAGTGAGCAAGATTAATTAAACCATTGATAATTTAGTTGGTTTTCATTTCTTGCCCTATTGTTTCACCTTTGGTTGATGATGCTGTTGCATGTAACAATATTTTCTTATGAAGCAAAAATTTTTAACCTTGTCCAGGAGTTCCCTGCTATCAGTTCCTCTCTCCTATCTCTTATTCTAAAGCGAAAAAAAAAAAAAAAAAAGAAAAGAAAAGTCAAACATCAATTTTATTTTTTTTTTGGCCTATAAATGCCAAAATTTTGAACATAAATATTAAAGCATCAGTACACCATATATAGTTAATCAAACTGAAACTGATAACAATGGTTCCTGTTACAATTCTGGTCCGCATTTTTTTGTTTCTTTAACTGATCGGCACTTGTCCTCCTTAAATTTTTGTTCGTGTGGAACTTTCGTTCCTAAATTATTTTGAAGGCATCCCCATTTCGACCGTTAATTTTTTTGTTAGGCACTAAATCCTATTATCATTGTTTATTGGTACTTTTTCGTTAATTTAGAAGCTGGTGAAATCGGAAATGTTGTTCAATTTAACCCCCAAAAAAAAAAAAACTGATGGTGATCAGGAAACTGATTGATCAGGCATATGCCATATTTGCGAGAGACCTAGGAAATGCATGTCATTTCGTAGGCGAGATGAGACTTAGCCTCTTTGTTGATGGGACTTGGTCTCTTTCCCCCTCACCGTGCCTGCAAATTGGCCTTTGCTTCAATTTATACACGCATATACACATGCTAATATACAAACTGTCACGTCCCGCAGTACGGGAGGTGACGTGGTGGTTTAATTAAGATAAATGAATGAACATTTAGTTAAAAACAAGGTTTTAGAATCAAATTTATAAGTAAAAATGTGATAAATTGAAAAATCATTTAAATATAATAAGTTAAAGGAATAAAATGAATCATCATAGGAATTAAACAAATAGAAAGAACATTAAAATAATAAAATAATTAATTATGGGGTGGAACGCGTATGAGTCCTATTGGCCCACATATTGTGCACACACATATGGTACTAACAATATTATGATACAACCACAGTCCAGAATAAAAGAGAAGTTAAATTCTTATATGCCTTGAATGGTAATTTAACCTACCAAATACTTCTACTGATCATAAGTCTGGTCGACGGACTCTTCTCTAATCCTATGCTGATATCCACCTAGGGTTAAGATTTTAAAATAGATAAAATGTGAGCGAAAAGCTCAGTAGGACTATATTTGAAAATTATTCAACTTTAAAAGAATTTGTATAAATCAAATAAACATATAAAAATAAACTGGAACGTCAATCAACGAATAAATAATTAAATGTGAAATTAAATAAAATATTATCTTCCAAAAATAATTCAAACAAATTAACCAGAAAGAATACCGTTTTCCTTTCCTGGGCAAACCATACATGACTCACCACCGTAGTGGCCCAGTTGGGTTTCGGGACCTGCCCCCAAGG
>CAMOHE010023104.1:2236-39254 GCA_946598075.1 Artocarpus hirsutus
TTGCCCATAAAAATATAATTAACACATAACATTAATGACATGAACAATTGAGCACATCAATTCCACGCGAGCGTCACCTGTCATAACACTTAAAATAAAATGGTTAGCACCATTTATCATATATCATAGCACTTATCATGAGTATAACACTTATCATGAGTATATCACTTAACATCATCATAATCATATCATAACATTTAACGTCGTTATTAATAATAACATTATCCGTTACATCAAATTAGGCGGGCGTTACATTATGAACAATTCTTTTGTTTCTGACTACTAGTTTCTAAACAACTTATTTTTAACTGATTATCCTACTGAGCCTTCCGCTTACATTTTACTAATTTTAAAACCCTTTTCCCCATGTTTGAAGAAGAAGGAGCATGAGTAGAAATGGTATTTTCCTCTGAAATTGTGGTATGACACGTGTACTATATGACTTGTCTTAGTGTCAAAGTCTGTTATGTTCGTTACATAGCCTAATTTGAACTATAAATGATGGTTTTCAGATGCCCTATATTATTGTTATTATTTGCATTTTATTTACCTACCCAACTTCATGATAAGCGTCCACGTGATGGTGATTGTAAATGAGATTTCGGCTAAGTAATTTAATTTACATTGATTCAATTTATGTTCTATTACATGTTTTAATTGATCTTATTTAATATAACGATCCACCCCCTGTTACGGGTCTTTACATCAATAAAAAATTTTATCATCCTACCAACATATTTAAAGAAATTGAGCTTTACATATTGTATTATTAATGTTACAGATGAATCTTGAGACACACCAGCCATAGTCATTGATCGATAACCAACGTGTTCAACATTTTCAACAGGGTAGGGGTTGGGCATATGAGGCTGCAGAAGTGGCACTTGTAAGTAAATTATAACTGTCTCTTTAAATAATATCTTATTTTATAACTATTTTATTTGTTAATAAATAAATTGATTTCTCACTTTTAATTATAGGGCTAGAAGGTTTAGGAAATTCAAATGCAAGTGATGTAGCCTACATCCGCCTCTTCAGTTCCTATCATTAACACGATTGTTATACTTACAAATGTGTTGGAGATGCATAGGGGTTATCGAATTGGAGTGAGATCTCAACTGAGTCAAAAAGAGTCGGATTCTAGTTCCACATCATTTGGTTCATAGTCTGAGCATATCTAGTTGCCTTTGGAGGTGTAAAACTGGCTCACATAAATGTATAGCAACAACGTAGAGCTAGTTAATCAATTGAGACAAACCAACCTTAGAATCACTATCAACATACTTGCACCCCACGTCTATAGTCCCTCGTGTTAAAGAAGAAGAGGAAGAAGATGAAGAAAATGCAAAATTAGGTGATTAGACATTATGTATATTAGTGAACTTGTGCTTTTTTTTTTTTTTTTACATGTTATTAGACCATGTAGTGTATTTTGTTTTATTTTATAAAGTGTATGTCATATTTGTGTCAAGTTACTTGATATTAATTAAAAGATTTTTATTAATTATTATCGCATAAGTTATTTAATTATTAATTATTCATATTTCAATTATTATTTAATTTTACAAAGTTTATAAATATTTTTCAATAACAATTTAATTTAAAATAAAATCAAAACTAAAAAAAATATTTAACTGCAATCAAATCTATATTTTTTGCAATTAAAAAATTAAAAAGACTATTAGCGAGGACATATTTTATGTGCAAAATCTTGTCATCAATAAATGCTTATTAAAATTTAAAATTTTTTAAAATTTTAAACTTTTGGTGATGACATTATCAAAAATGTAGCTAAAAATTGTTGATAATGTGTTCGTCTAGATTCGTGA
This sequence comes from Artocarpus hirsutus, assembly GCA_946598075.1. Lineage (NCBI taxonomy): Eukaryota > Viridiplantae > Streptophyta > Magnoliopsida > Rosales > Moraceae > Artocarpus > Artocarpus hirsutus. Next base: position 4,066 of record CAMOHE010023104.1, read on the forward strand.
CCTTGCGAATTAGGGACAGCATGTCATCGACGATAGAGTGTTGTCGTTAAAAAACTTTTAACGTCGACTTTTTATCACAAAAAAATTTTTAGAGATGACAAGCCGACTTTTAATGACGACTTTTGTCGTCACTAAAAGCTTAGATTCTTGTAGATAAGGTAGGGATATACTTAAAAAAAATAAGAATTTTGGAGACAAGAAAATCAGGACAATTAATAAACAGACCATCTATAAAAGGTCACTTTAATTTTATAAAACAATATCGTCCGGGATTGAAAACAAAAGTACGTAGGACATATTTTGGCGGATTTAAATACATATTTAACAACGTAATTATAAGGAAAAATAAGTAAAATTTAATAAATAAATAAATAAACAAAGTAGAAGAATAAAATAAGAAGCAATAAGATAATTACAAGAAAGAGTATTACAATGACCTGAAAAATGAAAAGAAAAAAGTATTACAAAAAGAGCATAAGAGGACAAAAAAGTTAACCAAATTATGAATAGCGTTTTAGGAAATTCTCTCCTTTTTTAGAAATTGTAGATAGTGTCATTTTTTTAAAACTAATTATGGTAAATAGAGGTTTTGAAAATATTTGTAATAAATATCAAATTTACAATGTAAATAAATTTATTTAGCCCTTTGTTTATAGTGTAAATAATTTTTATTTACACAATAAATGGATTTATGATCTGGATAATTATTTTTTAAGAATATGGACTTTCATTTAGTCTGTAACCAAGTCAAAAATTACAACAAAGCCAACAAATAATGGTGATGATCCTAACCAATACAAGTCCCTAGACTGAGAACATGCAAAGTTGGCTAAACAGTGAGCTACAGAATTCCCCTCTCGAGGACGTAGTAAACAGAACCACTATTCGCCGATGCAATAACATCACAAATGTCTTCCCCGATCATTGCTTCTGGGGCTCTTGAGCACAGCTGATGCATAACTTTCACCATATTAATAGCATTCGTCTCAACAACCCAATCCTCGAAACCTCTGTCCACAACAAAGCGTGCACCCTCCCGAACTGCTAAACACTCTGCCATATGTACACCAAGCCTCCCAAAAACACACAAAGCTGTAGCCCCTAGAACAAAGCCTGTAGCATCTCGTACACAAACCCCAATCCCTACAAAATCAGGACTCTCCTTCACGGTGGCATCTATGTCAACTTTTATAGTACTCCCAGTCGGCGGATTCCATTTCTTCCTTATCTTAGGTATAGAATCCATTCTAGGACCATCCACCTTCGTATAATCTTGATAATCATGTAGAAGCCCACCTGCTCATTCTATAGAGGAATGAACACTCGCCCCACACCCTTCATGTGCAAGTCTCTTCATGCCCAGCCAAATACTCTAAAGAATCGAACAAAAAACTTCAAAGTCACTAACCGTTCTTCGACTAGCCATGAATATACAAAGAGCATAAATTGAACCACTTCGGAAGGACTTTAGGATTGACTACAAAGCAGTGGAGCTCCACACACTACAAAAAAAACTATATTTAACGACATATTATTTACAACAGATAGTTTTTAAATGGCGTTAAAAAGTACATACAACGACATTTTCAACAAAGATGTCATTAATGACATTTGAAACAATAATTAACGACATCTATATAAATGTTGTATTAAAGGTCTCTTTTTAACGACAATAGTTTAGTGTCATTAAATTATTTGACGACAAGTAGGAGATGTCGTCAAAGCCTTGGAGATTCCACTTCCCTTATTGACGACATCTTGACCAATATCATCTATAAGGGGTGTCGTAGAATCTCCAAGACTTTGACGACATCTCCCACTTGTCGTTAAATAATTTAACGATACTAAACTATTATCATTAAAAGGAGACCTTTAATACGATATCCATATAGATGTCATTAATTATCATTTCAAATGTCGTTAATGACATCTTTGTTGGAGATGTCGTTGTATGTTCTTTTTAACGACATTCAAAAACTACATATCGTAAATAATATGTCGTTAAATGTAGTTTTGCTTGTAGTGACACCCCCTATGTCTAGCTGCAGCTCCAAAAAACATGGGTGGCGTCCTCCAACTCAACTAAGCTGAGAGGGCAGCACTTCTTTCACCTTTACACCCCACTCGGATAACTAATGAAACGTAGGCAAGGCTTCATGAAAATTTCTCCATGCATGGATTTTACCTTCTTAGGAATCCGAGCATGCCATAACTTGGTCCACCATCTGTGATCCCCCTTTTGTCCCAAAGCATCCACTATGTCCCACAGCTCCATCTCAACGTTGATAACCTGACCTCACCGAGTAGGTACCTCTCTTCTCAAGGTGCCAAACTACGCAATCCCGACAGTGAGTAAAACTTATTGAGATGCTAAAGATAACTTTATGATCAAGCTCCCAAAACACAATTCTAACAAGCTCCACATTCCAACCCCCAGGACATAACAGATACCTTACCAACAAATTTTTGTCCTTTTCCCTTGGGATTGTAATAGGTCAAAAAGTAGACAGTCTAGGAAGCCATGGGTCCTCATAAATCTTCACCATCTCATCACACCCCACTCTCCACCGAACTCCTAGCTTTAAAAGCTTCCCACTCCACATAATACTCCTTCAAATATATGACGAATTATCACCCACAGCAGCATCAAAAACCCGATGAAGGAAAGTCTTTTGCGTTTAGGACCTTTGCCATAAGTGAGCTCGGATGTTTTGTCAGCAAAGCTTTGTTAAAAGCGCCCATATCTCAGGACCCTATCCCACCACCACCCTTAGGTTGACACAACTTTTGCCAATGCATCCAATGAATCTTCCTCTCTTCCGGTCCCCCACTCAATGAATCTTGCTAGAAAGGTTTTTACCGAGGTACATTTTGGGGGCTAATTTTCAAGGGTGTAGTTTCGCCTTATCTTTTTGGCGTTAGCTTCCTGCTTGTCCTTTTGTTTTATCAACCTACTCTTTAGGATTTTATTTATCTTTTATTTGAACATGATGATATGATGTATTTTCAATACTTTATTTAATTTTGTATTTAATAATATTGAGTTAGGAGCTTAGTGCAGGATAGAAGTAACAAGGGGCGCCAATTTAGTTGGGATGTCTTATTTCGCCTTGATACTAGTTGCTTCTTCTCATCGTTGATTATTTTTTTCCTAAAAAAAAATTTGGAATGAGAATTTGGAATTGGTTACTTAGTTTGGGATGTTATAAATTTTGTATATTTATCATACAATAACATGCTTTTACGGCTCTTTATTTGGGACCATTCTCCTATCTGAGTAAATAATGAGAAATTAATTCTCACTCTCTACTCCCACCCTAAAGTAAACATGCTACTACTTTTTGATTCATGCATTCAACATTTCATAATTTGGAAGAACTTTTACTTTGTGGCAAGTCGATTCTATAAAGCAAACTCATTTTGGACAGGCCCAAAAAGGAGAGGAAAGACTTGGGCTTGGGTCCAAAATTAAATAGGGTTAATAAGACATGCCATCATTTTTTTTATAAGAGAAAAGGAAAATAACATATTTAGACTAAACTTTAATAAATAATATCATATAGTTTTAAAATGTATAATATATATCATAAAAAATTGAGTAATATCTCATAAAAAATTAAGAACAAAACACAAAAATACTCTCATCTCTTTATCATCTATATCTCTCAACCTCTTCCTTTGCTGGCACCGCTACCGGTAATGTAAATATAATATTTACCAAAAAATATTGTATTTACTATGCACCGTACCGGACTGCTGGTAGTCGAGAAATAATATTTACTAGGAAATATCGTATTTACCAACCAAGAAATACTATATTTCACTTGAAATACAATATTATTGTGTAAATGTAAAAATTCACTGGTGTCTTTGTCGCACCGTTGATGACTGAGAAATACAATATTTACCAAAAAATACCATATTTACCGTGTAATACAATAATTCACCAGCGACTTCATCGGACCACCGGTTATCGAAAAATATAATATTTCACTTAAAATACTATATTACTGTGTAAATACAAAAATTCACCGACTACTTTGCCAGTCCATCAACGGCCAAAAAATGCAATATTTTACTTGAAATACTATATTACCATATACATATAAAAATTCACCGGCAACTTTGACGAATTGTTGATGGCTAGAAAATACAGTATTTTAAGTGAAATAATATATTACCACGTAAATACAAAAATTCACTAACGACTTCATTCGGACCTTCGACAGCTAAGCAATATAATATTTACTAGAAAATACCATATTTATCATGTAAATATAAAAATTCACTAACGACCTCGTCGAATTGCTAACGGTAGGGAAACACAATATTTTTCAAAAAATACTGTATTTACCGTGTAGATACAAAAATTTACCTACGATCTCACCAGACCTTCGGCGGTCGAGAAATACAATATTAACCTTGTAATAGTGTATTACAGCGTACATACTATATTTCACTAGCTACTTCACTGGACTGTTGTCTGCTGAGAAATATAGTATTAACCTTGTAATACCGTATTATAGTGTAAATACTATATTTCACTAGTGATTTTGCTATATCACTAGTGATCATGAAATACAGTATTAACCTTATAATATCATATTACAATGTAAATACGATATTTCATCGGTGACTTCACCAAACTGCCTGCAGCCAGGAAATACAGTATTATCCTTCTAATGCTGTATTATAATGTAAGTATAAAAATTCACCAACGACTTCACCCGATCACTAGCGGTTTGAAAATACAATATTACTAACAATACTGTATTACCATATAAATACCTACACCAACGACGTTGTCGGCAGCTACTGCTACTACCAAAAACAAATAAACATCACAAAAAACCTAGTCATTAAAAAACAAAAATATCTATAGAACTTACAAAAACCAACTCATTTTCCTTTTTTCTAATTTCTCATCATCCAAATAAATTAGCAAAAACAAATAAACCAACAAAAAAAAAAAAAGACAACTCCATTGATGGGGGTGACTTGGCATGGATTTGTGAGGTCTACAACCTCTATTGTCGTGGACGAGCAAGTTGACACTAATGAAACAATAGCATCCGAGGAGAAGATTCCAATCCTCTGTCTTCAACATAGGTTATGCTGCGAAACAAGGAGATCAAGAGATCAGGGATGAAGACGACAGTGCTTCGACGGACGAGATCGAGCATCGCTGGTTTTGTCGAAGAAGGCAGATGAAATTGGCAAAACAATGCGATCTTTAGATCTAGCATTCATGTTCATATCTCCAAACTCATCGCGATCTTGGCCAGCACGAAGTATTAGAGAAAAGAACCGGAGAATTTGATCTTTTTATTATTATTGATCTAAGAAAATGTACAGAACATACACTATATATGACTTATGTGCGCAGAGCTATCAAAAGCAGTTACAGAGTTTGTTACATCTTAATTTAGTGATAACAGACTAATAACAAACTAACTACTCCTAGTCAGCACATGGAATTAATTTTCTAAAACTAACTCTAGAACGAAGTCCTTCTCTGTCGCGCGCCGACAAATCTACTCCACGAAATGGTTCTTCGTCATTGTGTCGACAATTTGTCCCCTATGATCTCATTAAACAGCGATGGTGATAGGTTGGAAAATCAAGCGAACTCGCTTCATCTCATTCTGATCTTAGCTGGACGTCGTGGATCGAATGGCTTCCCTGGTGACAACGAAGAACCAACAAGCTGAAGTTGAGAGAGGGACGGAAGAGAGAGAAAGGAAAGAGTATTTTAGGAAGAACCAAAGGAAGAGGACGAGCGAGAGGAGAGAGAAACAGAGGATGAGAGAGAGAGAAGAGAGAGAAACGAGGAAGAGAGGTTGACAGAGATCTGTCTTTTTTTTTTATTTGTTTTGAAAATATAAGAGTTTATATGAGATTCTAATAAGGGTATTTTGGACTTTGTATGTCTGTAAGAAATTAAATATGCTTTTATTTACACATTTTTAAAACTTTTGATATTATTTACCAATTTGATATCCAAATTTTCTATTTTGTACAATTTTTCTTTTTTTAATTGTAGAGTTTAAATACGTTTCCAGTTTTTGAATATTCATTATATGTCATAATTAATATTCTTTTATTTTTTTTTGAATAATTATAATATATGTATTTAAGATTTCAAATGGATTAAGATATCATTATATTTTAAGAACAAATCCCTAGAATTAGGGTGTTCGTTGCTTAAATTCAAATTAGTATCTAAATTAACGATTTTAAAATTTCCTCGACTAAAATATGGAAATTTTTTACTAAAAAATTGGAATCATGATTTTGATGACAAATTGGAATTAAGGTATTGTAATAAAATTAATAATATAATATTTATTAAATATTTTTGTACCTCTTATAGGTCATATAGTTGATGTATTATTAAGTTAATGATACGTAATGGTATTTTTTTTAAGACTTCAAGTGATAATCATATTTTATTTTATTTTTTGGTGATATGTAATTGAATTAATGATATAGTATTTATTAAGTATTTCTATGTATTTATCATATAATTGATATATCATTAAGTTAATGATACGTAATGATAATAATATTTAATGACATTCATTTTTTGTTGCTTCTTGTATATTTTTTAATTTATATTGTAAGTCATTTAATGACGTAGATTTTTTTTTTGTTTAAGTTGTATTATGATTAATTAAGTGTATCTGTATTTCTCTAATATTATTTTTTTTTTCAACTACTCAACTATGAGAAAAATAAGGAGACTTATTAAAAAAAACTAAATATATGATGACATCTGTTTAAAGGGTATTTTTAGATTCTCAATATATGTAATTTAAAAAAGAGGCATATCAACGATATTTGTAAAAATAAAGATAAATTTTAATTCACTTTTTTAAAAAAGGCCGCATTTTATAGTTTTTGCAAGCAAATATTTGAAGAAATGGAAAACAGAAAATAAAAATTATAAATAAATTATTTTACTCTAATAAAAAAATTATTCACCGCAATAAATATGCTGTCTACTTTAAATATTTTAAAACTTACTATTTGCTTCTTTTAAGTTAAAAAAACTCGTCTATCTCTTTCTCAAAAGAGAATATTAGAAAATCTATTGCCTGTTAACTAACTATTTTATTTTTTTTGAATACTTAAATTTATAGAGAAGGAATATCAGAGGAGGAACTTTATAGTGTTAAAAAGAAACAGAGTATAAATCCTTGTACCTTCTTTCATTAGAGGGTCATTTCTTTCAATATCTCTATCCAAAAGCTATTACTTTATTTCAGCTAAATAAGAGTAAATTCTTCCCTTAATTTGTTGTTGAAAAACAAATTTTGGAACATGCTCCATAACTCCTATCTTTAATTTTGCGCCTTTTTTTTCTTTTAAAAATTCTGAGCCTCTTATATAGATATATGAAGGGAGAAATGAAAACTGAAATCATATACAGAGTTTAGTTGCTTTACACAAACTTCAAAAATACTGCTGGATGTAGACGTGTAGACGAGAAAATATTTCTCATTTCTGTTTTGCTCAACATAGGTAAGCAAAATATGAATTTCTCAGCCAAAATCTTAAATCCTGCCGGTGGTGGCTGCCACATATAAAGTCATAGTTTACCACTGATAGACATGATCCACTGGTACTGTCTTCTTCTAGGAAGTGTATGTTTTCAAACTGTTATATCTAATTAAAATTATTTTTTTCTTATAGTTTTAATAGTTAAAAGACATATAATTATTAAAAGATTAATATTTCTTCTCAACCAGAGAATGTAAAGTATTCAGCTAAAGTAAAACAAAATTATTCCCTCTAAAAATGATTATTATTGTCGTAGACAGAATGAGAAATTCAATAGAAAACCTCATATTAAAAAAAAAAAAAAAAAGATAGAGATCCACTTCATAAAACGTAACACTGATACAAGTTTTTTTTATTCACCTAAGTCTTACGATCTTACAAAACGGAAAGCCTAATTAACCACATAACGAAAGGCTCACATGTGACAAAAGCTGACTAGTACAATTCTCCATATATGAGAAGCTTGCTTCTGGTTAGGGAAGGCATGATAATAAAACCCCAATAATTAATATCAAAATTAAATGACCTCAACAAAAAAAAAAGTGGGGGGTGATTAACTCCCACCGCTGCCAGAATTCTGAATCCGCCTTTAACAAAAGCTAGCAGATACCAGAAGAATCCCTAATCTAATCCATTAACATCACTAGTAGGGTAATATGAAAATAAGCCCTTCTAATATTTTTGACCCTAATAATAAAAACTAAAACTACCGATATGGGACTCTTACACAAACACCCAACTACACCTAAACTAAAATTTCCCAAATTCAACTAATTGGATTTTCTTTCTTCTTTTTTTTCCTTAACTTCTTTTAATTATTATTATTGAATATTTGTGGGGTTTATAATAATTATTTATTAATAATTTGTTGAAGGGAATTGTTGGCCGGTAAAGGTTTGTCCAAAGGACCATCCAGCAGGGGCAACATTGTTAGAGACAACAGTTCTTCCGTCACTCGTGGTAACCTTAAATGAGAGGCTTTGTCCATTGAGGTAAGAATTGCTTTGCCAATTTTGCCCCCAGTTTCTTGACATTGGTTGCCAGCCAGTTTTTGACCCTTTGATTGAAACGGCATGAACATCACCGGCACCACCGACGTTGGTGATCAGCACCAGGTTGAAGTATGAATGGCCGTTGATTGTGAATCTTATGCCACCTCTCTTTCGACATGGGACCCTACATAATATTTAATGTTGGAAAAAGAAAGTACAGGACAACAATAGATGCCACAAAACAAGAAAAAAGAGGACCTTGGCTAATTTCTTATCGGGAAAGAAAATTGGGTAAAATGGTAGATACATAATAAAAGATGTTTCTTTCTGGTACTATTAAAGTTGCATAATAATACACTTCAAAAAAAAAATTATTTATGTGATTGGGATTAGTAGTGCATATAACATCTCTAAACTAGCACGTTTACAGGTACGAAATTGTACCACCAGAATAACAAACTAGCACGTTTTGGACAAAAAATCGTACTAACAGAAGAAAAAATAGATATTAATTAGTTTTTTTTTAATGGAAAATTGGTTATGTTGAAATCATTTACTGGGTGTATTTCTTAATGTGCATCTTTTTTCTTTTTCTTTTTTTTTAAAGAAAATAGAGCGAAACATATTAGAGAAGCTTCTTAATAAAATTAGGAAAATTCCGAGAAATGTCCTAGTTCCCTTTGATATCTAATTTGAAGAGGAAATATAAAGATTTATATGCCTTTTTTATGCAGTTTAAAATTTCAATTTTGAATTTTTTATTTATATATTAACTTAAAAAAAAAGAATTCGATGAATATTTGGCACAAAATTAATTAATAAATAAAGGGCACAATTTCCTAATTTTATCTCTATTTTCTCAAAAGTAGATGAATTTTGGCGTTGCTCAAAAAAAAAAAAAAAGAGAACGAAGAAAATAACACATTTTAAAAATACTTATAGTAAAAAGTAGATTTGCGACATATTTAATTTATTTACTATGTAAATAATAATTATTTATACCGTAAATAAAAAGGTAAATAAATTATTTGCATCTTAAATTTATAGAGTCAATAATTCTTATTTATACTATAAATAATGGAGAGAATAAATTATCCACACCATAAATTTATTATTTATTTAAATATTTTTAAGGCCTGTTATTCACGTATAATTAGTTTTGAAAAAGTGTTATTTACTACAATTTTTAGGAAAAAAAGAAAGTCAAGAATTTGAATGTTTTCACATTAAAAAAAAAAAAAAGCATGCAAACAATTAATAGTTGAACACAGAAGCCCATACCTTCTGAAAGAGACAGGGACAATCCCAGCTCGGTATCGAGCAATCTGTTGGAAGGCAGGCTGAGAGAGATCAAAGTGCTGCTGGGGAGGGTTGCACCAGCCGCCAGCATTGTTGGGGAGCGCATTGTTTAGTGGGCAGAAGTTGGTTGCCGTCACGACAATGGACCCCGGCAGGCACCACTTTGGATCACTCACGCATTTTATCTCGAAGCACGCCCCACAGCTCATCCCATTGTTGAACAGTGCCGTGCTCAATGCCGCTGTGTTCGTCCCGTACCCTTGGCTGTATAGATTTCCGTACCCGCATGCCCCGCCTATAAAATAAAATCCGGATTATTTTAATTCTCATATGATTCTGATGTGATATTATGATATAAGGCTCGGAGTACGGTAGAAGTCTAGGGCCACAAGTATCTTCGAAGAATATATATATGTATGTGTGTATATATATTAACGAAAGATTTAACTTCAGCTTATAATTGTTACATGCCTTACGTAGTAAGAGAGAATTTTCTTTGAGTTTGTGTTAATTAAATGTGTATCATATTAAAATAAGGTTAAAAAAATATTCTTGTCACTCTATTGGTAAAACTTTTAATGTGGTGTTTGGATGGTTGGTTTAAATAGTTAGTTCGAATCGAAAATACTACATTGAATTCAAATTCTATAAAAAATTATAAAAAGACGTCTGAATTGATTTTTTTTCCAAGATAGTGAACATAACATGTTATCTTTTTTCTTTTTTTTTTTTGGTGAAAGTACTTACCCATTGTGCCAGAGGCATCCCCGCCTCCATAGAAAGTGGCATGAGCATCTGCCCAGCCCTCTCCATATCCATGAGCAGACAAGCTGCCTAAGGTGAGAAATCCAACGGCCATGATGAATAAAACAAGGCCTAATTCCATAATTGTGTCCTGGACAGAATACATATTTCAAGATATTGAGAAGCTGCAAAAGGGGAAAAAAAAAAGAAAAAGAAAAAGAAAAACTTAAGTAGATTGTTTAGAGTGCAATGTAGAGGAAATCAAAGAGACCTTTCTAAGGGATGTAATAAGCTAGACGGAGAATTTGTGTGAGGAAATGGGGAAGGGTGAGGTGGGGGATAAATAGGGAGGGAGGGGTGGGAAAGGGAAACCAGTGTCTGAAAACGTCATAAGCATGTTTTATGGATAATTGATGATATAATATGAAAGAATTCAACCTTACTAGTTATTATAAATTTTTTTGTTTAACTATCTATTTAATACAACCATTAGAATTATATCAAACAACTAATAATGACAATATTTATTGAATTTGAATACATAACTATTGAAATCGTAGTTAAGGGTTATCTCTTCAAGAGTTTATAGTTCTTCGTCGGAGAGACCAACAATAACTCAAAGACATTTATTGCATTATATTCATTAAATTTACTGCCAATAATAATTAATTTGTAGTTGGTATCTTTTAAAGTCCGAAAATCATCTGCTTGGCAAAGTAGAGTACTAGGAAGTGGAAATCCAAGATTTGGCAAAATAAGGGGCTTTTATGATGATCATCTTTTTATCACGATAGCTCATGATCTATATTTTTTTACCCCAATTCATCCACTTAACTGTCCAAATTATTTGCAATGTACTCGCGCATAATCTGTATTCTATAGACTATAGTTGCAAAGTTTCTTGCTATTTCCGGCAATTTCTTTCCTACTTTCTAGTTCTTTGTGCTACTTTAAAAATATAATATGTATATATATAGATAATTTATATCACAAGGACAATGACAACATTTTGTTCTCTTGGCAGCAGCGGTGGCTCATAGATAGACAAGACGGTTCTAGTTGATCCTCAAATTCTATGAGAGCATAAACCTTAAAAAAAAAAAAAAAAAAAAAAAGTCGAGTATAAGTTATCGAAGCTACACTCGACCAATGTCGGCTTCATATGTCAAATGGAATATTCGTTACTTCATTAGTAAGAAAGATGGTAAAAGTAAAGGAATGCTTTGAAGGACAACAAAAATGACTCTTTTATTTATTATAAGGACGGTTATAAAGATACATAGACAATATACCAACTACCAATCCACAAGGCTTATCATAATAAATTATTACTATTTTCAATATGCATAAGAACAAGAGATAAGACCGAGCACTTTTTTCCCTGATTTCTTGCGGTTCTGAAGAAAATCACGAGTTACTGGATAATCATACATCAAATTTGATGAATAAGATTACTCTTTAGAACTTTAATTAGAACTTTATTTATATAAAGTGCACTGCTTCTTCCTTGAAACTTTTAATGTATATCTTAATGAGGAAGAATAAAAAAAAAAAGGAAAGAAAAACTCAAAGTTCACATGTGGAAATAGCTTTTATATATATATATATATATATATATATATATATATATATATCTAATCTCTTAGAGATAATTATTTCAGCAAATAAAATATATATTGTCTCTTTGTAAGGTTATAAAGGGATATCTTTATTGCCTCTTTACATGATTAAATAAATTACAAAGGCATTCTTTTAATCAATTTAGGCTTTTCCTCTAACCATGAAGCACTTGCAGTTGATCCAGCCAATGTCTTAAAATGTTGGAGAACACATTCAACGTTGGAAAGATAAATTCTTTTGAGAACTTAAATCTATGATCTCCCTTTGTTCAAAACAAAATAAATATTTTTCCTTTTTCTTCCAAAAAAAAAAAAGAACCAATATATGTAAAGAAAGAGATTTATGGCTTATTCAGAGAACATTTTAAAAGCTGTTTTTGACTTTTTGAATCTAAAAGATGCTTCAATAAAGCATTTAGATGTTTTATTGAAATACTTTAACTCTCCATGGTGCTACAAGTAAAACCAACAAAACATGGCTTTTCAAATAAACACTTTTAAAATACCCTTTGAAATTTGTTCTTAAGTTTTAACTAGACATCATAAACTTCATGATAGCATATTTTATTATTTATTGAAAAATTTAATACCACTTTGGCCCATCAAAACTATTTTAAAAATCTAGAATCAAACCCTCATTAAAAAGCCACAATTTCTCTATCTTTTTCCTTTGATTAAAAATTCAAGCAAAAACTCTCCCAAATAGACCTTTTAAAAAAAGTTCTTTCTTTAAAGTAAGTGAAGAAGCCGTTAAAAGAAGAAAGGAAGAAAAAGTGAAGAAGTTGTTTACTTAATATGACAAATAATTTGATCATGGGGCATAAAAAAGATCAACAACGCACAATCAAATCACATAAATAAGCTTGCAATCTTTATTTTTTAATTAAAAAATAACTTTATTAAAAAGAAAAGAAATAAGTTCTTACAAACCAAGACATATATAAAAAGACTAAGTAAAGAAATTTTAAATTAAAAACAAACAAAACAAAAATAAGGAACATGAGAGGAAATACTAAAATTTTTATTTTAAAACTCTTGTATGTATGAGCTCTAAACTTGTAGGACTACAATATGTATTAAATTTAAAAAAAAAAAAAAAAAAAAAAACAGAATTTAGTAAAAATATGAAGGTTATGAGAAAATTCTTCTCATTACAAGCTCTAATTTGCAGGACAAGTATAGATATAATATATATACATATATATATATATATAAAGGAATTAAAGAAAAATATGAGGATTAAAAAGTGTGACTACTTATATATGTAGAGTTTTTTAACCCTAGTAAGGAATTCTCATCGATCACAACTGCCTGACGAGAAGTAACGGAGGTAATGCGATCTAGCAAAGTTTAATTATCGTGGAAGGCAACTTGGAAAGTGTTTTCTGCATGCCTTTCCACTCGTTGATAGCTTTTGTTATCGGTTTCTGAAAAACTGATGATTAGTTGGTTTTTTTTATATCTTTTCTTTATTCCTTATCTATCACAAGAAGTGAAAAAAGCCCCACAGAAAGAAAAAATGTTTTTACCCCTTCTATTAATTTATTATCTCATGCCATTATATCCCTGTTTTAATTTACTATTGTAAATCATGTCACCTTCACATTTTTGTCATCTATTTTTCAATGCTCTTATAATATTTAAACACTAAAAAAAAAAAAAAAAAAAACATGATCACCATGTGTTTTATTTTTTTTCTTTTTTTTTTTTTTGAATTTTGAATTTTGAGTGTTGATTTGATAATGACGTATTTTGCCTTATTTTTTGGGTCCCCAGTTTCAGTCATTACCCAGAAAGGAATAAGCTAAAAAACAAATCGATGAGCTCTAATATCACAGACCTCGATGCATGTAATATTGCGTGTTGTTAGTTTTTTTTTTTTTTTTTTTCTTCACTGCATGACATGTGTGATGTTCCTGTCAGTTAGAACAATAATTTAAATTTTTTTTTAAAAAAAGACACTATTCAAACTAAAATTTCATTTGAACTGATTTTTTTTTTTTTATTCAAATGTGTGAACCAAACATCATAATATATTTTTGAACAAACCTAGCTTGCAGGGCAACATCCATTGAACCGTATATTAATTAATTTCTTTCTGCTAGAAATATTTTATTGATAGATATAATTTTAAATCGTTAGATATTACATTAAATTTAGAAAACTACAGTAATAGTTTGATTAAAAATTGACAGTGCATATAGTTCTGTGTTTTGTAGGTAATATACGTAGAACATAGAAAAACATAATAAAAAGCAAGGTTATATTGCGGAACGATATACATAACATGCGAACCAAGAAAACATATTTCCATAACATTATTAGGTATATAATGAAGAAGTAAATAAAGCAGATATCCATAAATGTGTGCATGATCCGATTTGTAAAACTTCCTCTCTCTCTATCTCTCTCTCTCTCTCTCTATATATATATATATATATATGAAATTTTCAAGCTTTAGCGGCCCTAGCTTCTATTTTTCTTGGTCCCTCTTCTTTCTCTCTCTCTCTCTCTCTCTCTCTCTTTCTTTCTTTCCAGAACTTAAAATTTGGTTGGGCCACATAATTAATATGAAATTTTTGAATCCTCAAGTAATTAACTTTATGAGGGGTTTGTAATGATAATGTTGTACATGTCATCATTTTTTCCCTCCTTTTTTCCATTTCTTTTCCTCAAAATTGTCGCTCATATGTTGCAATAATTGTTAGTTTGTCTGCATTTTACAAAAGGTCGTACAAATACGTGACAAATCATTTACCTTTAAAAAAAAAACAATCGATCTTAGTGTATTCTTCCCACTCATCTATCACATGATTATTATTATTATTTTTTTTTTTGTGGTGAGAATGATTTTCAAGCACATACTTGAGGACGTTATACAAATCTCCATCTCTTTTTATTAATTAAAAAATAAAAACAAAAATCTTGACGGTCTCTTTTTTTTTAGGTAAAAAGAATCCCGGTTGCTTTTTCTCAAGATTTTTACGAGTTTCCTTGGGTGTACGTCTCATTGAGAATGAAAGTTAGATAGCATATTGAAAGTTCATGAAGTAATTTATTTTGGCATTCTGCCAAAAAATGAGATTTATTTTGGCAGAGATACGATGTGTGGTCATATTATAGCACAAAACATGATTGATGATTACTTAAATAGTAACTCCTAACTTCAAACGCCATCAAACACGTAGATTCCATCATACACATTATGTGGTTGAACTCTGAGAGAATTGTACGAACCAGAAATCAGTGTGTGATTAAGACCTGCATGCATTTTGTGCAATGCCGTGATTCACATACCAAACCATACCATCCGTTGACGTTAATTGTATTTGACCAATATGCCCAGCATGATTAGACTGTCACGAACACAAAAGCAAAAGTTTCGAACATGAAATCTAATTAAGAAAACTACAATTAATTACTCGTGGCTCAATGAGAAAAGTGCACCTATGTATGCATGCAAAAGGCTACAAAATTGTCCGGACGTTAACCATTGTCGACTTAATTCAACTGATTAAAGGAAGGTTCTGTTTAAAGCATGAAAGACAGGTTTTGTTGAGTAATTAAAATAAGTGGAAGAGAATAAAGTGTTGGAGGGATTAACTTAGAATAGAAAAATATATGTAATGTTTGAATTGCTGGCATAAATAGCAAGTTGGAATTGAATATACTATGATAATTTAAATTGTTAGAGAACACACAAGAGTAAAACCGGTTTGGAGCACAATTTTTTGGGTTCGAAACCGGTGAACCAAATATCACAATAATATTACCTTGTTTGGTAGAGAAGAGATTAGAAAGTAAAAAAGAAAAAAAAAATTGAAAATTTACGAGGTCCAAATTAGTATTAAAGATCAATTTCACGACATCTTATAAACTTTTGTCAAATCCAAAGTCGACATTCTACGACAATTTTTAACCACTATTAATTATACACATAAAATATCATGTAATTATTGAGGTGGCATTTTTAACGACAATTATAAATCATAGATGCAGGCACACACATATATATATATATGCACGTAGAATATTATTTTGTATATATAGGTGCAGAAAGATATATTATAAACCCTATACATATTCATGTAGAATATCATGCACATAATTTGGCTAGATACATCTAATGTATTTTGGCTAAGATACTAACATATGTTGTGATAATAATGAATCAAGTCTAATTATTTGTACATTATTATCATTCCGGAAAAATCGTAGTGTGTACGTATGATCACAAGTTAGCAATCTTTTAAGGACCGAGCCCGTTGTAGATTATAAATTCGAATCAAACATTTGAATTGAAAACATTGTAATGAAATAGGTTTGAATGACCAAAACTTTTTGGCTCAATCTTATGTTCCCAAATGAGCTCTAAAGTGCTCTTGAACAATTAAGAGAAAACACATGTTATTCTATACATTTAAAAAATATTTATTTCATGTTACGCTTAAAAAAAAATATTTCACACTACCAATCATATTATTTTTTAAATAATTAGTATGAGTTATTTAAATCATTTTCTCAACCAATTTAAAGAGACATATATTAACACTCTCTCAACTCCCCTTTTTGTAACACCTGTCAATTTTTGTGTAACGGATTATGTCATTTTAGTAACGACGTTAAGTAATCATTTTATGATATGTATTATGATTTATGGTGTTAACCATTTATTTAAGTGTTATGACAGGCGACGATCACGTGGAATTAATGTGCTCAAATATTCATGTTATTAATGTTATATTGTTAATCATAATTTTATGATAATTTAATGTTTTGATGAATTTTAATATGTTAGGGCAGATCGGCAGGCCGGACCATTTAGTTTGGTAGGCTGAAATGACCCTCTTGGAACGACAGGCCAGACCTCACGCATTCGGAAGGCCGACGTGGGACATCAGCAGGCCGAAGACTACGAACGAGCAATCAGTCGAAATCACCCAAAATTTACGATTGCGATGATTGGATAATTGGATAATAATCGTTGATTGATTGGTATATTTTTGGATTTATTTTGTCATTTACGGAAATGAAATGTTTGACTTTTGATTGATTGAATTTAATTGATAAGGTTTCTTACTTTTGAAAGTTAATATATGCTAAGTATGAGCTAATTTGTTGATTCTTCCCTTAATTCCCCTCTAATCCCATGTGTAAATTGCCTCTAATTAGTCAAGATATTATCATTATATTTTGATAATTGACTTTGAATGATAATTGGATAAGTTTTCTATTTTGATAATTGAAATTAGGCAAGTGGAGCTAATATTAGAATCTAAAATTATTTTTTAATTCTTTTATTCCTTTATTGGATGATTGGTTGACTTATTTAGAATGCTATTCATAGATAGTCAAGATACTATCATTATATTTTTCCTCTATTGAACCATTGACTTTCCTTTAATTTCTCTCTACCTTTCATGGATACACTTCATCTTGGCATAACATTTGTAATATATTGATTATTATTTTCTTATCCCATTATTTCCTTATTTCTCACCCAAAATTGCTCCCTCCTTTTATATCTCTCACAAGTCCTCTCACCCATTTTGCTGCACGTTTCTTCTTCTCCTTCTTCTCTTTCTTTGTTTTGTTGCATAGAGTGAGAATGAGAGAAAATAAGAGGGACTGATAGGTGAGCTAGAGGAAATAAAGAAAGATATTATAGAGAGATGTCTATGTGAGACTTAAGAAATAAGGGGATGAACTATGAGGGGATAAGGAAGAAACCAAGAAGAGAAAAGGAAAGAAAAGATTAAGGAAACACAATATTTAAGGAGACATATGAATGCATGAAGAGAGGATAGAAAATCATGAAGGTGTTCAATGGCTTTCATCAGAATATAAGGGGATATTTTATGTGATGTGAAGAATGAATAAATGATGATGTATAGAACCTAAGATGATCACGAGTAAATAGTTTGTGTAAGTATGCCCTCCACTGCATCACTTGAACAATAGTATGTTTTAAAGCATGTTTTAAAGTTATGTATGTTGTTATGATGAATATATTTAAAGATGTTTTTGATGATTTTTCATATATATGATGTGAACTCTCTTGTTGTCTTGAACCAACCAATGTTATATATGTTTTCATGGTCAAATCCTTGAGGAAGCAGGTTCTAAGATAGGGACCATCTATGAATGAATGTTAAGGGTTCTAACTGCTTGAGATTAACGTTATGCTACGAGCCCAAAAACCTAAAAATAATGTATGTTTATGAAAGTATGTTTAATGTGAAACTATTGTGGTTTACTTACTAAGCATTATGCTTATATAGTTCTCGTGATGTAGGTGAGCTTCCAACTAAGGATGTAGATGACTAAGCAAGAATGATCCAAGGTCTCATGACGAGTCTAAGATGCAATATTTATTTCTAAGTATTTCTTTAATGTTATTAGAAACCAAGAATTGTTATTGAGGACATTTAGGGGATTTTTTAGCTTTTTTATAAGTGTTGCAATCTTAATATTTCCGCTGCTAATGATATTCCACATTAAAATTGAGTTAAGGTTTGATTATTTTTCCTATCATGTCTCTGATCGGATTGCTGATCTGGCCCATTTTCACATGCATAAACAAACGATGAGTGACGCTCCTCTCCTCTCTTTCCTCCCGTGGGAGGGGGGAGGGGGTCGCTACACTTTCCTCTTTCCCTCCCGTCTATGAAAATTTTTTTTAATGATATTAAAAGTTTTAAACATGTATGAAATTTATAGAAAGTAAGTTTTAAAAAGTAAAATTTATGAAAATCTCCCTACAATTTCTTATTAAGGGATGATAATAAATTGTTCTTTTTCTTTATAGTTTACACTTAAATAATCTACTAATAAATGAGAACCCAAAACCTATAATACCAGTTAGAGGAGTACGAGTCTTTGTCAAAAAAACCAAAGATTTTTCTCTTTCTCCACAAAAAATCTGACACCATGTGTCCTTATCTCTTAAAAATTTCGCTCATTCACAATCCCACAGTGTGAAATTCCAGGCGACCCCAGAAGGTTGTACTGTGATACATCATCTCAAATAATTTCAAGTCAGTTCAAATCCTATTTCAATTGAATAATACAGTTCCGAAACTTATCTAATCAAAATATTCGTAATTTAATTATCCAAATCAAATCCTGCTAGGATTCCAATTAAATATCAATTTATATTATAGTCACAATTTCCACAATAAGGACAATCATTACAATTTATAAATTATATATGATTTTTCAGAGTTAATTAAATAATTAACTATTCTTGAAAATCACCTGCAGTTGGGGCCTACGGCCTGCTAAGTGCTAACTTGTACAACTTTTGCAAGAGCTCAAGTCCAATCCGTTATTAAAAACTAAACCTGACATTTCAACAAGATTTTGATTCTAACATCGGACGGTGTAACATTCACATTGATTTTCTCTTCGAACTTGGGGGGTCTTTTTTTTTTTTTTTTTAACGGTCGAAATCGAAGTTAGATCACACCTAACCAACCAAGTTGGAAAAGTTGCAATCGTTCTTGCAAATTTAGTAGCCCAAGAGTTAATGTTTTTCCTGTAGCATGACATTATTCTTATAATTCTTCAATCTTGCAATGACATTCCTGTTCTAGCATGCGCTTATTAGAAGAGTGGATATATCTAATAACGATATCGGTCCCTCCTAATCAATAAACTATTATGAGAGAGACTTCTTGGACATTCCTTCACAGTAACATACAAAAATAAGAAGCATAACGAGGCACTTATTCAACGTGATATTTGCGTTGTAAATGGACAACCCCAAGAAATTTAGTCGTCTCCGTAATTTGCTACACCATACTAACCCACATATCATGTTAAATATTTAAGATAAAGGTGTAACAATAACCTAAGATAACTAAATTTTTCTGTGTTACATTAAATATCCATCATGTTACATAAAATAATGCTCGTATTAATTAACTTATAATTATCATAATACCTTTCTCACTTTAATATGTCACTTACAAAGGTCTCACAACAAAATTTTCCCCAAATAAACAACTATAATTATATTTTGCCTGGTGAAACAGAAAATCATTTGTAATTTTTGGTGTGTTTTGCAACCAACGTTAGTTTTTTGGGGAGAAGAATTGATTATTTTGTGCGGCTGAAAAAACTGCCACATTGGAGTAGTAATTGAGAATTTGTAAAAGAAAAAAAAATAGAGCAGTAATATATAGCCCGAGAAGGCTATGGCACGAGCCTCTCATAGGCCTATGCCCCACCTAGTGGGTCCTACAATGAAACCCACCAGATAGAGCTCAGGCCTATGAGAGGCTACTGTAGGACCCACTAGATGGGGCTCAGACCTTTGAGAGCACTACAAGAAAAACTACGTTTAACGACATATTATTTACGACATGTAGTTTTTGAATGTAGTTGAAAAGTACATATAACGACATCTCCAACAAATATGTCGTTAATAGCATTTGAAATAATAATTGACGACATCTATATAGATGTCGTATTAAAGGTCTCCTTTTAACGACAATAGTTTAGTGTCGTTAAATTATTTAACGATAAGTAAGAGATGTAGTCAAAGCCTTAGAGATTCTACGACACACCTTATAGATGACATCTTGACCAATATCCTCTATAAGGGGTGTCGTAGAATCTCTAAGACTTTAACGATATCTCCTACTTGTCGTTAAAAAACTTAACGACACTAAACTATTGTCTTTAAAAAGAGACCTTTAATACGACGTCTCTATAGATGTCATCAATTATTGTTCAAATGTTGTTAATGGCATGTTTATTAGAGATGTCGTTGTATGTACTTTTTAACAATATTTAAAAATTATATGTCGTAAATAATATGTCGTTAAATGTAATTTTTTTTGTAGTGAAGGCCCAGGCCACTTCCCTCTCGGCTACAAAGAGTTCTTCAAAAAAAAAAAAAAAAAAAAAAAAAAAAAAAAAAAAGGTCGCATTGATAAGTGTTATGTCACGTAGAGCTAAACGATAAGTGTCCGTACACTTCTTGGAAAACTAATTTAGACTCATTTATAGTTCGTACAACCGGCAATAAACATAAAGTGAAGTGCTGCAATGGTGGTCACACAGGAGACATTATTGTCTCTAATATCGCTCCACATTTCCTTTAGCTACCACTCACCAAAAACACATATCTCCAATTTGAACGGCAAGAGGGACGAAAGCCTTATTAATAGAATTGTTTATCATATTCTTTGTACTATATGCAATGAGGTGACCAACTCAATTATACTACATCAAATAGTTAATCTATTGGTATATGTATGTGTGTGTGTATATATATATATATATTGCTTAAAAACTTATTGGTATACTTATTTAATAGTAATTCTTACCTGCTATATTGATGTTTCTCTAGCTAGTATCTGTTAAATGTTTGAGCACTGGACCTACAGTAAATTAAGGGCTTTGATAGGTTTCCCTTGATAGTATTTATAAATAAGATATTTCTCTTATAGGTACTAGAAAAATAACCTATCAGTATCTGTTTTCAACTGTCAAAAAAAAAAAAGATTTCAATCAGATCTAATAATATTAAAATATGCGCTGTCAATAAGAATAATCACCACGAAAAGACCTTATAAATATTCCCTCAACACCTTTTTTTTTTATATTATATGTCATGTTTTAACCCACGCATTAGCAATAAATGTTGGGACAATTTTAAAAGGAAATTAGGCAAATTGCATTTTGGTGTGCATTGTTTGACATTACTACACGCCACTTGGCTATTTTTGTGCTGGTGTCCATTTGACCCTTTTTCTTTCTTCTTTCACCTAGTAAATGACAAAAATGCCCTTTAAAATCCAGAAATAATCTCTCTCTAGCTTTTCCACATCGAGCAGGAGATTGTACATACGATGGTGCTCAAAACTGCGAAGTTGATGAGCAAACGACTCTCTCTCCCTCTCTTTTTCTCATCGAGCAGGGGATTATAGATAAGACGGTGCTCAAGACTACGAAGTTGATAAGGGATCGACTTGTCGTCTGAATTTGTGAGGAAGCATACTCGCCGTAGCACTATCGGAACCTTGCAGCGCTGATGAAGCTCGACACAACTGAAGCCATGTTGTTTGCATAGGGATCTGCCAAAGTTGGTCTCCTCTCTCTCTTTCCTCATGATCTCCGCTGATAGCGACAGAAAGACGACCTTCATGGCAACGGGTCCACAGTCTCCTTTGTTGTTTTCTTATGATCAGGCTCAACACTTTACTTGATTATCCTTGTTTTGGCTAGATCTAGTTACATCTCTTTTTTTTTTTTTTTTTTTTTCTATTACATGAAATTTAAAATTAGTTTATTATCATCTTAGTATTCTATATTTTAGCAAAACATATCACAATGGCAATGGCAGAGTCACAATTTTGTCACGATTTTGTTTTAAGGAGACATAAGCTGAAAATGTAAAAAAACTCTTGAAGCTATCAATATATTAACCCTCAATAGCCAATACTATAATATAATTAGAAGTACATACATATTTATTTTGTTGTATTTTTTATAACGTAAATGTAATTTTTTTTAAAGTTTAATTTCTTCTTGATTTACCATTTTTTTCTGAGTTTTGTTTAGTAATAAAAAAAAGAAAAAAAAGAGTAAAAAAAAAGAAAAAAAAAACAGTAAAAATAGTGGCACAATGTATTTATGAAGGCTATATTTATTAAAACATAGTATCATGTAAAAGAACTAAAAGAAAATATACTTAAATAGAGTCACGTTTGAGAAACATTATCGAAATATGGGCAATTTAGAAACAAAAGATTAATAAGGTACATATAAAAATAATTTTAATAAGAATAAAATTAGAAGAAAAATGTATAAATGATGGGGGCATATATAAAATTTTGTGAATAAGAGGGAAGCATATATGAACAGTTTTTAAATACTATAGGCAAAATCATAATTACTACAAACCAGAGGGGCATATGCCCCTGGGCTTGGGCTTCCTCTACCCTTGCACATTGGTACCTTATTATTTGAAATATATTAAATAAGTACATATGGTTTTCAAAATATAATTTCGAGACCATAAAACCAGTGTTTTGTAACATAAAATTTCCAACCCATCCTTTCATTAATAAACCTAAATTATTTTAGTAAAAATGTAAAATAATATCAAAACAAAAGATTAAAAAATTATAAAAAAAAAAGCCATATTTGTGGGTTTCTTCGTTCTTGCTTTTTGTTTTCATGTAATGTTAAAAAAAATTGGGGTTTATTCATAAAAGGGTAACTTGAAAATTAAATCATATCCCAAAATATGGGCTTTGGATATAAGAATATAATTTTTTTTAAAACCACAAGGTACTATTTTAATGCTTGTTAAACAGAGGAGTTCCAGTGTAATATTTTATTAAGTTACTATTTTAATGCTTGTTAAACAGAGGTTGTTAAAACATAACAAGCAAAAATGATAAAAATCCTTAAAAATTCCAACGTGGATCAACATTTTGGTTATATGAATTCATCTTTGTAGTTGGCGATGAGCTTGGAGTTGGATCTACGTTTTTGCGGTTGCTGTGGAATTGCAATTTTTGAGCTTCAGATCTCTTTCTTCTTTTTTTTTTTTCAAATCTCAATTTGTGTTTAAAATTTTGCGAAAATTTTTTCAATTTGTGTTTGGAAGAATGAGAAAAATGTCATCTTTTCAAAACTTTTTGAAGTAAATATTATATTTTGAAAATATTTATAGTAAATAGCTAATTATGATATAAATAACATATTTACTATATAAATAAGAAACATTTACATTATAAACTAAAAGATAAATATATTATTTGGACAAAAAATTCATTTATTGTGTAAATGGAAATTATTTACTGTGTAAATAAAGGCTAAATAAAATTTGACACTTATTACAAATATTTTTAAAACTTGTTATTTATTATAATTAATTTTGAAAAAGTGACATTTCTTATCATTTCTCTTTGTGTTTTGTGGTTGCTTTTGATCGCTATGAATTGTTTACCGTGATTTTTGTGACTAGATTCTTGTTTGTGGTAAATTATTAGAGATTTGAATTTTTGATGGCATAGAACAAATAAAAGCTCAATTATTGTGGTTTTACGCGTGTTTTGAAATTTTTAAAATTATTGATTTTGTAGTGTCTGTTAGTGTAATTTTTCATAGTTTGATAGTCTCTGTGACATTCCAAAAAATAATCTGGTACATTACAACAAATAATCTTCTAGATTACTTTTTATCAACAGGTGAATTTTTTTTTTTTTTTTTGAAAATTAAAAAATGAGCTTTTTACGTTAAATGCCATCCTTTTTAGAGGTAGATTGATAAATGTCACAACCTAAAAAATTATTGCAGTGCATGCCATACTTATCTAAACAAAGTTACTGTTATGACGATTTATCTTTTAATATTTCTTCAAATTTCACATATAACTTTTTCAAACTCATATCATTAAACTCCTCCATATGACATATTTGAAATATCATATATAATGTAATGATGTCGTAGTGATATTTTCTGCATATATATATATATATATATATATTTACATAAATCAATCCAAGCTTTATATTTTTGTGGCATTTGTGTAAAAGGCTCAAAAACAAATGATAGATTGGGTGGTGGACGATGTTGACTAGAGACAGCCAGCCTTTGTAGAAAATGAAAAATAATATGGTAGATTATTAAAAAATAATCAGCCAGCTTACACTTCAGCAACCGGCGCTGATGATCGAAGACTACCTCCTAGCAGCATTTATAGAATAGATTACGGATCGTAATCATATGGATTTTCTTTCTGCCTAGGAATGATTATTGTAGTACATATATTGTTGACCAATCAACTTGGAGTGCAATTATAAAAGGGAAACTGTTCGGAGGTAAGAAATCAAAAGGTCGTTGTTCCCAGGGGTATTTGTTTTATCGGAAACTAGATACCGCCTAATAGCAGCCTTCCAACTTTCAAGTCACTCGCAAATGGAGACCAGCCATCAATGACTAAAGATCATTGACTATTTTTACCCCCCTCCGCATTCCACGTTTCTCCACATGTTTGGCACTGTTGGGACAAATTTAATTCTTGCAAGTTTTGTTAGAGACTAGCAACTGGCTCCAATTTGGTAACCTACAAAGTGACCGGTAAGTGGAGACCAATATCGACTAAAGATCAATGGCTGATGGTTTCTTGAATTGAAATTCAAGTCGGTGACTAATTTGAGTTGATGATAAATTAATTAAACATCATACCTACTCTTCCCTATTCTTAAAAAATAATAATTAATTTGTTTGATTTGAGCATTATGAAAAGTTTTTCCCTATTTTCCTTCTGCTAGAGTTCTCGATCACATGTGGTTTAACGCATCACCTCACTAGGAGAGGTGGGAGGGCTGGAATCCGGTGTCGCCTTTAGGCAGGTTCTGGAACTCCCGGCCCCCTATGGTGTTGGCCGAGGGTGGGTCATTCTGCTTGTGGTTTGTTTTGTGGGTGGGTGGTTGTGGGGAGGGGTAGGGGCGGTTCAAATCTTGGCAGGATGGTTTTCTTCGTGGGCTAGGTGGCGATTTCTGGCGGCAACCGTACTCGGCTTGGCTGTGTGGCTGACAAAGGTGGTGGAGAGGAGGCCTCCTTCTCTAGGGGGTGGGGATGTGTCGAGGTTTTGGCATATCTATGCCGTGGATCCTTTGGGTTTGGTGGGGTGGCGGAGCATGTGGTGGTTTCATCTTCCCTGGTCAATGGAGAAGGCCAGCAACATAGATTTTTCTTGCTTTCCATCAATTTTCTGCCAATGTCATGGTGTTCTCATGTACTCTTAACGGCGGTCAGCTCAACACCAGAGTTTTTGTTGTTGCCTATTGGGTCTTACCCCATTAGTTTTATCTTTGGTGTCTGTCAGATAAACTTGGTGATGTTTTTACTATTTAGTAGTTTCTTTTTGTGATGTATTGGGTCGTTGATGTAATAACGGAGGTGGTTTCTCTACTTTCTTAAGCTTTTTGTCTATTTTGCGAGTAGTTGTCCCCTCTACAGTGTTGTAATTGGTCCTTCTGCTGTTAGTCTCTCAAACTTAGTCCATCAAAGTTATTTATTGTCTATAGTGATATATTTAAAAGAGCTATTTCAATGCTCAATTAATTGTGTGTTGTTTCCTTTTTCTCATGTTGGAACTTGGTATTTTTCCCCTGTGCATTTCAATCGAATGTATGGATGGTTTCAATTCATGGTTAGGGTTGAGTTGCTATATACGTTTTAGTCTTTTGCATCTAAATTAGTGTTTGTACTTTTCTAATTTGGAACACAATCTCCATTTTCAAAACAAATTAATAATTAAAAGTCATACAATCCAAACAAATCAAAATATACAAAAAAAAAATTACATGATGGTTTTGAAAGGAATCTCTTTACCAATATCATTCATGCACAACTTACATAAAAGCTTGAGCTAAAGTTTAAAAAATTATATTATAAAGGGAAATTATTGATAAATTGTCCAATTTTATATCATTTTAAATTAAATAAACTCTTTACCTATGATTGAAAAATGATAGGGCTTTTTTCTCATTTTAAAATTTTGTATTCTAATTTTATCCTTCCAATAAGATTTTCTTTTAGTTATTTTTTCTTTTGTCTCTCATCTGTCCTTCTTTCTCTCATCTTTTTGGGAATATCTTCTAGCAAAAGTCGAAGAAGTGATCTGTAGCTTCGACGAAGGTAAAAAAGGGCATAAATACCTAACAGCGTCGTTATGTAGTCTTGACTTGAGGGTTGTTGTTGTCATTTTTTTTTTTTCATGCAAACAAAAGGAGCAAGAAGTTTCTAATATGTAAAAGACACATTCAATTCTATTGATTGGATGCAATCTTTTGTCTCGAATATTTTTCCCTGATCCCGAAGTCTGACCCTGACACAGCCCCTACCCCAAATCCCAACCCCAACACGGGCCCTTGCCCTGAAACCTAACCCTAACGTCAGTCCCAAATCCCTACCTCGATCCCGGTCTTGAATCCTATAGTTCAGAATCTCAACCTCAACCCTGGAATCCCAAATCTCAACATCGACCTCAACTTGAATCACAACCCCTACCTTGAATCCTTAACTTGACACCGGCCTTAAATTTTGACTCCAACCTTGGTCTTCAAACCCAACCCTGAGCACCCTAATCCCGAAGTCTGACTCCTATCCTTAACCCGACCTAAACCTCTGACCTTGACCCCAAATCCTACTCTCGATGTCAACCTCGCCTGCAGTCCGAAACCCAATGCAATACCCCTTAAACTAACTAATAAGCTCGTGCAAAGCCTATTTAGTAAGGATAAAGGGAATTAATCTCTCATTTACATTATAAATGTTATGGTTTACTTAAAATATTCATTTCATTACAAAAGAGTTTTGAAACTGTTGTTTCATTCGTTTTCTTATTTACAACATATACAACATTCAAAAATGAGATATGGGGCATACTATCACATCCAAACTTAGCAATATATGTCTGCTCATAAGACCATAACGGAGCTGCTAAGTTTGACAAAACAAAGTTCCAATGTAAGCTTCAAAAGCTAATCCAAAACATAGCATATGAATAAATCTGTGTCTGGCAGTTCTAGATACCTGGTCAACCCCAATCCTTGTACATCCTCACCTATATCATAAGAACTATACTGAGTTAAAGGCTTAGTAAGCAAAAACTAATGTACAAACACGAACATTGAATGAGAATGTAATGAGACAATTTCTTCTATTAATTTCCTTTCAACAATTCTTTCTTTTTTGTGTACTCTTGGATTGTGGTACTTAACAGGTGATGATAGGCTGTGGTTTTCAGAACATGTTCATCATAATTTAGCTAATACAATATAAATAAACGAGGTTTCCATCTTGGTCTTTAGACCTCAGATATTTTGTCACATTCAGTCTCATTCTTTGTAGCTTTTCTAATCTTGGTTTTCAACCTCAAAGTATTAACTACCATTTGTTAGGTCCGCTAGTTCCACCTGCATCCCATGCTTACCCAACCACTAATTAAGCACCATATCCCTATTTTAATTGAAAACCTCATTTCCTTTCTAGATCATATCGCATGTTCTAATATAAATGTCAAGAATCATAAATGCTTTTCAATAATCTATATCATTCCCAAATATTAACATTCAATCAATGCACCTTAAAGCATAACATGACATAGTTCTTGTGGTGTAGTAAATAGTAGTTTCTACTTACCTCAAGTCCTATTTGTGTTAAGTGCAAAGATCAGTTCTTTTAGAAATTTAGATGTGCTAAAGGCCTAACATCATAGAATCATATACCGTTCAACTTCTCATAGACCAAACTCAATGATATAGGTTATAAGTTCATATTACGATGGCTTTACATTAATTCAAATACAAAATAGGCCAAGTATAAAAATGTCATAATGCACACTTTTGGTCAAAGAGCATATTCTATTATTGAAACATAGTTAAACATAGAGTATAAATGCTTAATAATCTCAATAAACATGCATTTCAACTCATTCTTGCTGTAAATTACATTATCTCAAACATATAACAATTTTACTTCTTTTTGGCCAAGTTAGATTTTCAATGAATTACTAACATTTTAAAAGCTGATCCAAAACATAGTATATTAATAAATCTTTGTCTGGCAACTTTGGATACACTATTAACCCCTATCCTTGTACATCCTCATCTATATCATAAGAACTATAATGAGTTAAAGGCTCAGTAAGCAGAAACTAGTACATGAACATAAACATTAAACGATAATGCAATCAAACATTTTCTTTTATTAGTTTTATTTCAATAATTCTTTCTTCGTTTAAGTACCCTTGGAGTATGGTACTTAACAGGTAATAATAAGCTTGGATTGCTTGTGATGCCATAATGAAAGGATCATTCTTGTATCCTAATCTTCTAAAGTTAACCACCGTAATGCCATCATTATCAGTCTTAACATAGTTATTGTCGGCCCAATTGCACTTAAAAATTGCATTGTGTGATCCCCTATAATCAAGTTCCTAAATATCTTCAATGAAACCAAAGTAGTTCATGGTCCCATATACAGGATTCTTGTCCTTGGCGGAGGCAATATGCATAGCCTCAACATGGATAATCACACAACTATTTTAGATAGGATGCTTCTCATCTCTTTCGTGAGTATAGAAAGTATAACTATTTATGGAATATAATGTGTTCCTTGTAACTACCGATGACTGTCCTCTAGCTAGGTTCTTTAAGTCTTGTGACATGCCTCCATCTTGTGATGTGGAGCATTTGCCATAGATGTGTATTCCAATCCACAACTGAAAGGTCCGGTTGTGTTCATCTTGCAACCACTTCTTATTTCTTACTCTTTTTGAGGTTTGCCTTTTTTAATTTGTTCATGTGTACCTCAAATAAAATGTCCCACTTCATTAGCATTGTGTAAGATATAAAGACAAGCTTGCTCCCATTCCTCTTGATTTATTGAGGAAGGATTGTCAGTAGATAGTTTCCTAACCCCAATGTTTACAGTCTTTGGCACCGCAATTGCTTCTGCATTAAACAAGTACTCGGAGCAAAATTCAACCAATTCCTCAGCTATGTAACTTTCTACAATACATCTTTTTGGCCTATTTTGGTTCTTCACATAGCCTTTCAAAACCTTCATATATCTTTCAAATGGGTACATCTATCTCAAATACACTAGTTCGTATAACTTAACTTCATGTAGCAAGTGCACCATTAGATGAATCATGATGTCAAAAAATGCCGATGGAAAATACTTCTCAAGCATGCATAAGGTTTGCACCAATTCTGATTTCAGTGAATCTGGCATAAGTGGATCAATTACCTTAGAGCATATTGAATTAAATAACGAGCACAACTTAATAATTGTAAATCTCACATCCTTTGTTAGAATTTCCCGCAAAGCAAGTGGTAGTAATTGCTGCATCAACACATGACAATCGTATATTTCCATGCTAATAAGTTTCAAATCATTCACCGACACCAACTTTTTAAAGTTTGAAGAATAGCTGTCTGGCATTTTCAATGAAGCAAGCCATTCATAAAGTTTTCTCTTTTCTGCTCTTGATAACGTGTGCTTTGTTGGAGGAAAGTAAGTGCGGTTTCCTCTTTTTTCAGGAAACAAATTAGGCCTAATCTCTATTTCCATGAGATCTAATCGTGCTTTTTCACCATCCTTAGTCTTGCCCAGAATGTCAAGTAACATGCCAACTATGGATTCACAAATGTTTTTCTCAATATACATAATGTCCAAGTAAAAACGAACAAAAAATGTCTTTCAGTATGGAAGATCGAAAAAAATTGATCTCTTTTGTTTCCATGGTCCATCAATCGACAGGTCGTCTTTACCTCGCTTTCTCTTCCTTAAATACCACTTTTATATCTTTTACCATTTCAAATATTTGTTCACCTATTAAAAGACAAGGAGGGTCTCTTTCTTCACTGCTACCATTAAAGGCTTTCTTTTGTTTGTGGTAATGATGATCTCTTAGCAACCATCTTCTATGACCAAGAAAAATGGTTTTCTTACCATTCTTCAACCGTTTGTGAGACGTTTGCTTCAAACAAATAGGATAACCAATAGAACTCTTCATCGAATAACCAGATAAATTGCCATATGTGGGGAAGTCGTTAATTATCTATATCAACATTGCACGGAGTGTGAACATCTCTTTTCGGTAAGCATCTCTAACTTCGACTCCATTTTCTCACAAGTTTGTTGGGTCATTGATCAATAGTGTCAAGTATACATCAATGTCATTGCCTGATTGGTGAGGACCCGAAATTAATAAAGACAACATTAAAAACTTTTGCTTCATGCACATCTTTGGAGGGTGATTTAGTTAACAAGTATTATGGGCCAAGTGCTATGACTACTACTCATGTTACCATGTGGGTTCATTCCGTCTATCGACAAAGCGAAATGTATATTTCTTGGATCCGCACTAAAATCGAGATAATCGGCTATAAAAGTCTTCCATTGTAGTAAATTCGTCAATTGTCTAAGCATACCACCGTCGACCCATTTGTCATGATACCATATCAAATTCTTGGCATGTTTTGAGTTTTTGAATAAACGTCTCAAACGTGGTACCGTTCAAATTTACCATAACACTTTCTTTGGCACTCCATTTTACTGTCTTTTGGCTCTTTTCTTTTCTTCCACCTTGCTTGTTGACAAACTGGATAATAGTTCTTGTCCTCATACTCATTCCTATAAAGAACACAATCATTTTCACAAGCATGAATTTTCTCATACTTCATTCCCAAAGTGCTCAAAGTCTTCTTCATCTCATACATACTAGTTGACAATTTATTATCCTTTGGTAGAAGCCTTCCTAAAAATTTCAAAAGTTTTGTGAAACTAGAATTTGACCACCTACCTGATGCTTTCAAATTCCATAATCCAACTAAAGCGGACAATTTGGTGAAAGTAGTACACCCCTCATACACGGGTGTCTCAATATCATTCATCATTGTCTTAAATAAATTCAGACAATATAAGAAGTGTTCTTCCAAATCATTGGCCATGTTAACCATATTGTCGTAATCATCCATATTATTATCCACAATAGCTTCCTTTTCTTTACTTACTAAAGTTGAATTGAAATTAGACTCGCCATGAAAATACCATGTTTGATAACTACTTATAATTCTATTTCAAAATAAATGTCCTCTAACAATTGGAATTGGATTCAATCTATAGTTTCCACATTAAATAGAAGGACACCGAATTTTATCACCACTGGTATGAGTTTTGGCAAAATCCAATCCAAGAACTCTTCCACACTATTTACATATTCTTTAGACAATAAAAAATCCCACATCCATTTTCTATCTATTTTGTAAGTCCTAAATCGAAATAATAAATAGTAATTCAATTAAAATTAATTTTACAAATTATACATGCCCATCATATTCTAATCATAAAACAACAACATTCACCCATCATAAAACAAATTAATCATACCCATCCACAATACAATAAACATGGATTAAACAACAAAATCAACAACAATTTATCAATTTCTATTAAAAACTTATATTAGAAAAGAGATTAAGAAGTATAGAGACGGAGAGGGACGGCAGCAGCAATTTCAGAGGAGTCTATGTTCGTATTTAAGAGGTGAGTTTCTGATTTGTATCTGATTGTCTATGTGGGAAAAAGAATTTTAAGTAAGCTACCACGACGGTTTTTGAAATAAACCGTCATGGTATGTACTATCTCTACCACAATGGTTTTTTAAAAAACCGTCGTGGTATGTCAAGCTTACCATGACGGTTTTTTAAAAAACAGTCGCGGTAGAGATGGTACATATCACGACAGTTTTCATCTTCTCAGACGTAATTTTTTGCATTTTTTCCCTTTATCATGATTGTTTTTGAGAAAATATCATTAAATGAGAGTCGTATAATCTGGAATTTGTTGTAGTGATATAGTGTGTGGTGAACGTTTTATTCTTAAATTGTTGTGAGTAAATGGAATTCATTGTGAGAATTTGAACCATTGCAACATTATGGTCTCATATTTATTTTTCATTAAACCCCAATTAATCCTTCTGGTAACTCATTTTCTATTACCTGTATATATTTCCTTGATGGGAAGAGATATTATACTGAGAAAATAAGGAGTGAAATACATAAAGTTTTTTAATTTCACATTGTTTTGGTCCCTATCACCTCTCACTCTATTCATTTTATTATACACCATCGCATTTGAGTGTCTGAGTGATAGAAGCATCCAAAACTGGTGGTGTATCGTTCAACAACAGCAACAACTACACAGTTGTAACAATGGCTGGAGGTAAACAAGTTTTCACACTTCCGTATTGATTTTGTTATGCATATTGTTTTTGACATAATAGAATCGAATTTATAGCTTTCATTTCGTATCCGAGCGAATATAAACCTTTGCCTTGCGTGAACTGTGTTGAACTCACGGTTGTAAATTTTTTTTATTTTTGGGTTTTTAATTTTAGCATTTTTTTTAATTGAAACTAACATTAGAAATCATTTAGATATTGGATTTCTAAGAATTTTGCAATTTGAAATGTCAAAAACGGTGTCCGGATGGTGAAAAATGAACTGGGTCTAAAACCAGGTCAGAATTTGGGTCAACCGGGTCAAAATGACCCGGTTCAAGGTTGAAGACGACTCAAAATGACATGTCGTTTGGATTTGGGTCAGCCAAAATGACATGTCGTTTCTAGCATTAAAGGGCGTTTTTTCCAGCCAAGAAAACGACATGTCGTTTCAGTCCTTATTGACCAAAACGACATGTCGTTTGGACTGTTAAACGGGCGCGTTTCAGCATAAATAACGACACATCGTTTGTCTAGTTACCAAAACGACATGTTGTTTATACGGTTTGAAGGCTGTCTTTCAGTTGTTGAAACGACACGTCGTTTTAAGGCTTGATGCTCAAAACGACATGTCGTTTTCAAGGACAGAAAATATAACAAAAAAAAATCCAAAAATTAAAAAAAAATTATTTTTCCAGATTTCATAAATTGATATTTTTTAGGAAAATTTCATAAATTTTTTAGATTTTATAATTTTATGAGATTTTCATAATATCCACAATTTTGATATTTTATGAAATTTTTCATATTATGGAATAATTTATGAAAAAATTCATAATTTTTGAATATTCATAATTTTTGGTATTTGTTATGAATATTATACAATATTTATGTGGATATAATTTTTTGTAAATTTATGTACATATAGTATTCATTATGAATAATTTATGATTTAAATTATGCATACAATATTAAATTAAATAATTTAGTACATTTAAATTTTGTGTAATTATGTTCTAAAATTATGTTATTGAATGTATAATTTTAATCATGTATAATGAATATTGGTACATAAATTATGGGTTTTTTGTTCATATTTATTTATTGCTTTAGGTAAATGCAATTTATTTATGAGCAAAATTTTAGAATAAATGTCTAGTGATGTATACAATTTTGAATAATTAGAGAATACCCACAGCATCTTTGATTATACAAAATTATATTAAGTGTTTAAATCACATATGGTAAAATGACATTAAATTGTGATTAATCATATGTAATATAATAAATTTTATCCCACATGAATTTTTATTATATTTAATATGATTAATTACGATGATGTATCAAATTATCTTTCTTAATTTACCCACAGGAATTAAGAAAATGGAATATAATTTGACAGTGTCATCATAAGGATATATGAGTCTGTTTGAATTAAAAATTTAGCCCACAGTCAATTTTTATGTCATTTGATTCATATTTTAATGCATAATTTACATTGATAAACATGTTATAAAGTATTGTAGCCTCAATTTAGTAACATAAGCATGTATGTTTTATTATGTAGCTTTACAAACTTTGAATTACTCTGATTTTCAATGTGACATTCCTGAACTTAAGGGTGATAACTATAAGGTGTGGAAGAAGAGAATTCTCCTTTATTTAGGCGTAACAGACATTGACTTTGCTATCCGTAAGGATGAACCACCTGCCATTACGGAGACCAGCCAACCAGATGATGTTGATCGTTATGAAAAATGGGAGCGATCTAATAGTCTCTGCGTAATGTTCATAAAGACCTAGATCTCGGCTAGTATACATGGTTCATTGGAGCAATATGACAATGTGCGAGATTTGATGAAGGCAATTGATAAGCAGTTTGCTACATCAGACAAGGCTCTGGCAAGCACCTTAATAATGAAGTTTTCATCCATGAGGCTCACCGGAATTCATAGTGTGTGTGAGCACATCATGCAAATGAGGGATATAGCAGCTCAGTTGAAGACTCTTAGGTTGAGATGTCTGAAACCGTCCTTGTGCACTACATTCTTAACACTCTCCCACATCAATATGGACCTTTCAAAATATCCTACAACACACATAAGGATAAGTGGTCCATCAATGAATTGATGACCATGTGTGTTCAGGAAGAAGGAAGGCTTCTTATGGAAGCGGGAAAGAGTGTGCATCTAGCAACTCAAAGGAAGAATA
>CAMOHE010023135.1:0-15986 GCA_946598075.1 Artocarpus hirsutus
AAGCACGCCCATTTGGGTTTCGATAAGTTAAGTAATACTTTATGTAATGTGGATACCTAGGAATAATGATGAATGTGAATATTGTATATATGTATATGTATGAAACTTGGTAATGAATAACTATGGTATCCACGGAATATGATCATAATAAATCTCATAATCTGGTATATGATGAAAACTAACTAACCATGCAGGTTTAATGTGGTAAGAATAAAATATTAAGGTGAATAATGGTTTTTCCTACTGAGCATGTTGTCGCTCATCCCTGTTATATTCATCTTTTCAGGATTCACTAAGTGTGAGGTGGCTACAAGAAAAATAGTTGGAGAAGCTATGTAGCTATATTACGTTGGGATTACTTTGAATGCAACGAATAATCTTCATGATAATGTAAGCATCGATTGTTATTTTCTGTGACTGTATTAAGATTTGTTGAGGGTT
This sequence comes from Artocarpus hirsutus, assembly GCA_946598075.1. NCBI lineage: Eukaryota > Viridiplantae > Streptophyta > Magnoliopsida > Rosales > Moraceae > Artocarpus > Artocarpus hirsutus. Next base: position 442 of record CAMOHE010023135.1, read on the forward strand.
GAAATGATGATGATGACAGTTGTATATTATTAAAATCTAAGGTGCTACATTAAACTGTGGTTTATTTATTTGTTTATGTCTTTATTTTAATTTAAGAGTTTTTATTTAAGTCCTGGGCAAATTACTTTAACGATTTGTATTTATTTTCTAATCTTTATTTTATTTAATAAAAACTGTTAACCCCCACTTAGGGGCGTTACAGATCTTATTTTCAAAAGTGCTTAAACGGATCAAAATGTTCTTAAAATCTATTTCATAAGTGTTTTTTCTAAAAAGCCAAAACTAAAAATATAAATACATTGTCCATTCTATGAAATTTTCAATTCTCTCCTTTAATTTCTTTTTTATTAAGCAACATAATATTCTTTTGAATAAATTCAAAATTCCTGCAATACCTCAAAAAGCTCCCAAAATTATTGAGGTTATCTGGTGTCTGCCATTGCCTAGTTGGATTAAGATTAACAGTGTCGGGGCTGCTAAAAGTAATCCAAGGCCTGCTTATTGTGGTGGAGTTTTTCATACGTACAGGGGCTTCTGTAAGCGTTTTCTCTGTTCCCCTCAGTGTCATGCGTTTGGAATTATTCATGTGGTTTACTGTGTAAAAGATATGGCTGGAAAGCCTGGAATTATTTGTGGAATTATATGCTGTTTAGCTTCTTCAGAAGAAAAGTTTAGGACGCCCTTCTTTACTTGGATTCCATCCATTTCCAAGTTTCTCAGATTTTTTGTGAAGGAAATCAAGTGGCAGAAAAATTTGTTGGATATGCTGTCAGTCATCATCATTCTTGGTAGTCTAACACTCCTAAGTTTTTGTGTGTCATTATTCGATAAGGATATGTCATCCTCGTCGAATTTTAGATTTTTAGAATAATGTTTTCTAGTCTTTGCAAGCATAGGTGCTCTTTTCTCTCTGCTAGGTTTTTCTTTCTCGAGTTTTACTAGTAAGGTTTTTAATAAGACTTATTTTTAGAGCTAGCTTGTAAAAAAAGTATTTTGACTTGACTTTCTGGCATCGGTTTTTGGCTTGTAAAAGTCTTTCGAATGTTTTTATTTTATTTTATTTTATTCTTTTTGGATATGCACTTATTTTTTCTTATTAATAAATTTGGGTTAAGGTTTTCGCTCGATATATAATTTTTAGGGGGTACCGACCTGATTGGGACATCCTATTTTTTTTTTAAGCTTTCCTCTTCCCTCATGCATTCATTCAAAAAAAAATAAAGATAAAAAATAACATAGTATTCTTCTATGATTTAAATTTCTTCAACTTTTTTCCGTTTTATTTCCAGTATTAATAACCAACCAAAAGACCTCCATTGCTAAATGAATTAAAAAATAATAATAAGGTCGGTTTTTTTTTTTTTATTTTTTTTTCCCGAGATGCTTTTGTTGTGCTTCGCTGGTGGATGTAGTATCTGGAGGTGACGACTTTGTTTATATTATTTGTATAAAGTTATTATTTTTGAAAAGATGAAAACCTATAAAATTACGCTATGTATGTGATATTCAACTAATTGTCACAAAAATTACGATTTTAATCTTAAAATATTTTCTAAATACATATCAAAATTAAAATATTTTTGTTTATCTTGTTTAGACGAGTCGTTGGTGACTTTTCCTGCATAGTTCGTCGGGTGGCAGGGTGCAAAATACCAACGGAGGGTGCAAAATACCAACGGAGGAGAGGAAGCCAGACAGGAAATTGCAAAAACCTCCAATTTATTTACATCTTATTCCCTTCTCCAAAGCGATAAAAACTAAGAAACCGAGCTCGGCCATGGGAGGTTCCTCCAATCCCGATAAACTGGTCGCAAAAGCCGATAAATTGTTTGTCTCTCTCGCATTTCCATTTTTATTTATTTGGTTTTGTGAAGTTATATTGCTTTTATGCAATGTTCTGTCCATGGGTTTTGCAATTTGCCCCAAATTATTGTCGGATTGTGCGTTTCGACGCAGTTTCGAAGATCGGAAGCTGCTTAAACCAATAAAGTTTTGATCTTGATTTTGTTCAATTCTGTTGTTGTTTTTTTCGTAGGAGAATTTGGTAATATATCATTATAATCATCGTCATCGTCATTATTTTTATAAGATAGAGCTTTTCTAATTCAGTAATCTGATGTGCGAATTGTAGAATTTTTGTTTTGTTGTTAATATTGTGTTGAACTATGTTGACTTGCCCTTTGTTCACTGAAAGATTCTTCCACTTGGCATTAAAAAAAGTGAAATGTTAGCTGAAAAAACATAATTAAAAATCAAAGATTGGATTGTTGATGAATAAGTATATGGATTACTAGAAACATACAAATAAAAAAAAAGAAGAAAAAAATTTCTGGATTTGTAAAAGTGTTTGTCAAATGAAAGACTTGAAAAGGGAAAATGACATGATGAAAACTGTAGCTTGTAGTTTTGCAGTTATTTCGGGATTTGTAACCCTTTTTTAAACTCTAATTTTTTATTTTTTTGTTAACTTTGTTTGATGGTTAATGTTGTTTTAATTTCCACTTTATTAGAACAAAATTGAGTCTTACCAGATGGAGTGCTGATTGGAGAAGTGCTACTGTTCTATATGAACAGGCAGGTATGCAATGTGATACAATTATATTACAGGAGCAATGGGATGGTTGCCCTAATTACGTTTTTTTTGGGGTGGTCTTATGAAAAATCTCTTTTCTGCGGCAGCTAATGAATTTAGGGTTGCAAGGGAGTATGAGAAAGCAAAAGAAGCATTTGAAAAGGCTTCTAAAGGACAAGAGATGATCTCTTCGTATCCTCTCCTTCGTCAACTTTTATTTATTTATTTATTTATTTGTTCTTGTTTGTTTTGCCTTTGGTATATGTAATGTTGTCTTGCTACACATCCTTTACCACCAAATCAGACCCTGGGATGCTGCTAAGCATATGGAATCTGCTGCTGCTCTTGCAAAGGAGTTAAGAAAGTGGAGTGAAGTTGCTGATTTTTATAGAAGGGCTTCTGAGTTATATGTTGAGTGTGGCAGATCTCAACCTGCATCGGATGCTCTCGCAAAAGGGGCTCGGTAAGACTAACATGATTCAGTTTCTTGCTCAGTTCTACTTCCCAATTTAGATTTCTTGTCATTTATTGGAAGGAAATCCTTACCCTTTTTCACCATCAAAATTAAAACATCGATGAAAACCCTTATGAGCACCCTTTCATACTTATGAGTTATGACACAAAAAATGAAATGAATTTCACAATTTTTTTGAAATCTATTTCACTGTTCAAATTAAATCTTTTGGGTTATTGCATTTCAGATAAGAGTGGATGTTCTTGAGTAATTGATGCTCGATGTTGACTAGACTTCCATTTCATTTCAATGATTTATGATGAAAATAACAAAATGAACACATCGTTTCTCTCTCTTACTTATTCCAATCTTCAGCTTCCCGTGTATGCACATAGAAAGGGGGATAAACATTTTCTTTTCATGAAAACGTTGCTTACTTGAGAGTTTCTGCATCGAAACAATGTTGTGCTATTGTGTTTCTTAGTGTTTAGAAATATTATGGTGTTACAACAATGAGAGACTGCATCCCTTTTTATTTATTAATTTTCTTCCACATGCTGGTCTGTCTCAGCATTAAAAGAATATTTTCTTCTTTTGTTTCGTTTACATCTAAAGCCAGTTGATTTTATGTTTTTGTTCACCTTCTTACAACAGAGCTTTGGAAGAGGTTGATCCTGATGCAGCAATCCAACTATATGCTGATGCTTGTTCTATTCTCGAAGAAGATGGCAGAGAGCAAATGGCTTTTGATTTATACCGCGCTGCCACAAATGTGTATATAAAAATTGAAAAGTAAGTTGTTTTATGATAGCATCAAAGCTTGGTGAATTATCTTTGAGATGATTAAACTAATGAAAACTATCCTCTGCTTTATCACTGTGTATAATTATGACGTCAGATAAAACAAATATTTTTGAGAAGAAAATTAGCTTCGCATGCTTATGTAACTTTTAACAAAGAGATGCTTGGGAATTTAGGTTTTATAGAATATTTTGCTTAAAGACTTTAGCTTTAGTTGAAATTGGGGTCTCCCACACCAAGCAGGGCATGAATAAGGCATAACTAATACATAACAAGTGCGAAACTTTTGGAATCAAGTCATAGGTATTTGATGCAAAATTAAAATTAGGTTCTTTATTTCTTTACTTTCACTTAATTGTTGTTTTTGTTGTTTTTTATTTTTTATTTTTTATTTTTTATCATTATTTTTTGTTTTTTTAGCTAATGGAGTCTTCGTAAAGCGTTTGGGGTTTTAAGGTTTCAGAAATTTTAGAAAAGTGTATGTGGTATGGGTTGTTTCTGACTATGAACCATATGTGGGAATGGTAACAATAAACACGGATGTATGTAAAAGCAAAATTGGAAGCTTCCTAATGGAATATCAGGATAAATGAGAAGAAAGAAACAGGGAGGAGAGATAGAGAGACAATGAAAAGGGGAAAAAAGTATGGTAGGAGAGAGGAGAAAAATAAGAAGAGAGAAGTGGGGGGGAGTGAGAGAGATAGGAAGAAGAAGAATGAAAAACAGAGGAACTAGAGTTTGGAAGTTGCAAGATGATTTTATGCCAAAGACACCTTCTTGGTGCCATTTTAAAGTATATATGGGCAGTCCAAATAAGATGAAAACTTTTTCCAAACAAGGACGCAATATGAAGATAATAAAGAAACCCTAAATGGGCTCTAGAAGGGGCAACTCTATTTTGAACTGAAGGGGCAACTCTATTTTGAACTCTTGTTCTTGTCCCTAAACCCATACCCCTGTTGCCTATCAATTTGGTCCTGTAAGAACAAGAGTATAATGTGTTTCTCATCCAGACATTATCCTGCTTGTGAAGTCTTGGCCGAGGTTTTACTCTCTCGAACCTATAGTCATCTTTTGCATATCTGTATAATCATAGAAACTTAAGATTTGTATTTACTACTTCCATGCGACAGGTATGCAGATGCTGCATCTTTCATGTTAAAATTGGGTTTAGCTGCTGATAAAAGCAATGCTACTAATAGCCAATGCAAGGTGTGAAATTTCTTTTTGGCATATTATTTTTTTCTTCCATCAGTGTTTGCTGAATCAGTTATTCCTAGTTGCTTTGATCCTGCTATGGATTTTATGTGGACCAATGCTTGATTTTAGTTGAACTTCGCTGTATCATAAGGAGGAAGGAAAGTGAGACTATACTCTGGAGAGTGTAGAGTAGTTTCATCTGGTTTGTTAGGACACTACACCTACAGCACATACGTGCTAAATAAAGTTTGACATGACAACATAAACTAGACAAAATCAAATAACTGTGTATAATTACCAAGGAAAGAAGAAAGACAAAGTGCAAAGAGGATACAGGGAAGAAAACTCAAGGGAGGCACTCATTCTACAATCAAAATACACAATTTCTCTTTCCAAATTCTTTGGGACTGTGTGGGAATTAATTATTTTATATTAATTGCAGGAATAATTATCAGCAAGACATTTTTTGGATGACTAAATAGTTGAAGAAAAAGTCCCACACCTAAATTAGATAAAATTAGCAATAAAACAGAACTGATAGCTCATATTAATGGCTTGTTCCGCAATTTCAAATTACAAGACTGCGTTTGACTCAGTAGACTTGAATAAAGAGCGTTATGTATAATAAATTAACTATTAGTCTAAGACCAATTAATCTTCCACATTTAAAAGTGGTTTGCCAACCGGTCCACTGATTTTGTATCCTGTGATTTTCTACAAGTTGTGCTTTTCCATATCCACAACTTCAATTAGCATGTGTCTAAGTACTTCATTTTCTTCAACATTTGTCAAGTATATGGAGAGATAGCTGCCTTGTTTCTTCTGTATTATTGGTGTGCTAGCCTCTCTTCGTCTTATTGTCCGTGCTTCAACTTAGCATATATATATATATATATATATATATAATTTTATGCGGAAGTAATTCCTGATTACCTTTGTCCGTACAGGCATATCTTAGTGCAATTGTTGTCCATCTTTATGCTCATGATTTCAAGGAAGCAGAGAAGTGCTATAATGATTGTTCACAGTAAGTATAAAAATCTTCCCCCAGCAACTCATGTCCGTGTCAGTATTCTTTTTTTAATATATTTGGGTCCTATTCTTCTCATTATATTAAGGGAGAAGCCGGGGGTAAAAAGGTTCATAGAGTTGTATTCTTTATTATTTGCTGTTTGATTTAGTGCGTTTCATCTTTTGCATATTTTGGACCAAGGGAAAACACTGATTAACTTGAACACAAAATTGTAAAGTGATTAAATGGCATGTAATATGTTCTACTGCTACTTCATACTTTCATTATTTTCTTCCATCTCTGGCTTCCACTGGAATGACCATTTGTTTTCTATGGACTTGGGAGCAGTAAGATGACTTCCCATATACCTTGAAAACTAGCAAGCACATTATTGCTTTTAAAACAAGTCTGCAGTCTAACATACCTATGTTTGATAAGCCATGTTCTAAAAGCTATTGGGCTGTTGTTCAACTGTCTCTGCATATACACTCGTAAAAATAATGTAACATACTACTTGCTCAAGACAGTTTAGAATTAGAAACAATTAACTTGATATTAATTCTCTCTTTTTTGAATCATTGGAAGTTCTTTTGTTTTTGAGACTTTTCGGTGCATAAAAGGGCTTGCAAACAAAGCTATATGGGAATTGTTTGTCACTGCCATTCACTTCAACCTGCACAGCATGATCTTACTTCGTGCAATCTTTATCCAATTGCTGTCAAGTTCAAGCTCTTCCACGTCCAGAAGGAATATTTTTTAATTAGAATTAAAAAATATATATATATATACACACACACACACACATCACACACATATATATGTGTGTATGTGTGTGTAAAAGATCTGTTACTAATTCAATCATGTTCATTTCAGTAGTTTCTGAAATTATATTGTTTATAGTACTTGGTGCTTAGCCTGTTCCTGACATTTCTAGCGGAAACTTACTGACCTTTTTCTATGGTAAAAGGTATTCAATTTATGTGCTGTATATCTTATCCCTGATATGTTATTCAGTGTTTTGGTTTGATTTCTTACGCTGTGTGAAAATTGAAGTTTATATGAAGACGTACACGAGCTGCTGACTAGAAACATCATTAACACCAAACTATAGCTTCATGAGTATTTTTTTTTTTTAATAGGATTCTTCTCCATTTATTTCCTTTAAAAAGGTTACTAAGGTCCAAGTGACTTTTTGATTTTGGCTGTTTCTAGGATTGATGCATTTTTGAACAGTGACCAATATCGGTGTGCCAGCAAGCTGCTTTCCGCTTATAGTGAAGGTGATGTTGAAGAAATCAAACGTGTAGCTCAGTCAAGCACAATTTCCCATCTTGATAACATGGTAATATCTTGATCAGCTTCCTAACTTTGCTGACATCTACATTAATCCGGTTAATAGCTGTAATGCCATTTAAATCGCCCATGCATCAATTCGAGGCTCAATATGCAATCATGCATCTAAATAAATGAAATTTTTTTAAGTTACTGTAAATAGCAACCCCCTTGATGAAATTTAGACTGGAGCGCTGAAGTAAATTGTTGAACACGTAATTGTAATTAACGCTTGAATCTACCAGTAGCAATAACTGTGCTGACTCTTCATGTCCTAGCTAAGGTGGATAAGATATTCTTTTAATTTCTTTGCATTAAGATCAAGATCAAGCAAACGGGATGATGAAAAATAGGTTTGGTTAAAAATTGGCTTTTTTGTCAATGGGTGTGAGCAAATTTGTCTGTGTTGCAAAATGAAGATCCTTGATTGATGAAACGGAGTATGATACTAAATAGGAAGAGATGGATAATTCAAGTCACGTAAAATTTTTCTTTCTACTTAAGCTTATATGCTTTTTACAATGTGTACGAAGACAACACTCTTGATCTCAACGTGGTTGATTATTTCCAAGGAAAAGAAAACAAAAAAAAAGATTTCTTATTCGTTAATCAAGATATGATATGATTGCTACAAGTCTTTCTTGGTAAACAATTCTGCTAATACCGCATATTTTAGGTAATCTTTTTGGGAGGAATTTGTAGCGGTACAAGATGGTTCCTTTTTATTTGGGGCAAAATTTAAAATTTCCCCTGAACTTTGGGCATTTTAATGATATGCCCCCAAATTTTGAAAACGGATCATCCATTCCCTTTCAACTCAAAAACTGTAACAAATTTGCTCTATCCCTTAGTTTTGAGGACGGAAGGCCTGTGACCAAAATAAAAGGGAAATTTTGTGTAAAAATGAGAATTAGGTTCACAACTGGCCGTGCAACATCGTAATATGCTTTCTTGGTTCACTTTGTTGCTCGACTTTCATTAAGTGTTGGACCGAGTGATACATTATCGTTGCCTTCTTGCATTTCTTCTTGTGAATGCACCTTATTGTTATGTGAAAATGTTTTTTTTTTTTTTTTTCAATTTCTCTTACTGGAATTAAATGGCTGCAGATCATCAAGCTTGCCAGAAAACTGCCCACGGGTGATGTAAGTTCAGTTAAGAGTGATGCTAAGGAGGAAGAAGAAACATTGGATGAAAATGACCTCACTTAGCCTCAATAATGCTTCTTCTACCAGTGTGTTATGTTGGGTATATTTTAGTTTCTATTGTGTTCACAACAGAATATGAAAATGAAAATCGATCTTCTATGTAACTAAGAGCTTTTATTTGCTATTTTTGGGCATTTAATTGAATGAGAAAGGGGTTTTCTTGTAAAACGATTATGTTTTATACATGCTTATTGAAACACTGGCAACTCTTTGGTTTGCTGCACAGTTTCATATGCCAATTACTTCCGAACCTTGTTGGTGTCATTTGATTTCACGGTTCATGTCTTGTTGAATTGAAACGGCATTGGAAAACCTCAAACTTAAAACATGGTTGGTCCTCCAATCTACCTTATGTTGCCCCAAGAAAGGGTGAACTGGGTTTAAAATGTTAAACGTGGGAAGTTAGTTTATCACTTTGCATTTAAATAAACTCCAGTGTACCTTGCATCCAAATCCAATCAAGGACAAGAAGTTCCACTAAACCAAATTCTAAAGAACGAAACTCTACTTTTGTAATGTATAGGACCCTCCATTGTCCCAGTAGGAAGCGAGCTTTCCAATCAAGGCCAGAGAAGAAAATTAGAAACATGAAAGATTATTGAGAAATAAAATCGTTTCATATTACTTTCTATTGAACCGGTTCTAGGAAGAAAGAGGGGGGAGGGGAAGATTGGGAGAGACAGCTCAAGGAGGGCACTAGAGAGAGAGATTTTTCTTCTTGGCTGAGATGAGAGAAAGAGGGACACGAATGAATATCCTCTTAAGACAAGGGTAAAATTGAAATACTATATCTTGAAACTTTAAAATGTATTATCTATTTTTATTCTTTTAAAATATGTTATTTAGTTGTTGGAGGAAGCCAATCAATGAGTCCTCTCATTTCTTTCAAAAATAAATTTTTGGCCAGAAAGATAAAATTCAAAACTTTTTAATTTTAATGCAAAAAATGCAAGTTTACACTTTAAAAAAAGTAGAAAATATTTTTGTTTTATTTGTGTTGGAATGTATCAAATAAACTACAAATATATATTTATATATTTTTAACTTTTGAGTTCTAAGAACCCTACCTATGTAGCCATTACTTAACTACTTAATCTTAATCTTAAACATACTTTAACAAAAAGTACTTAAATTGTGGAATAAATTTTTTTCTAAAACAAACCTTGATAAAGATTTTCTAAAATATTTCTTTCTAAAAAAATTGATTTCTTTAAACATAATGATAAAGTAATTATAATTATTATGATTTAATGTAATAATAATTTCTAAGGACTAAATTCTTTACATACATCATAACATAAATTTCCTAAAACATAATAATAATAATTTCCTAGAACCATTCTTTTAAACGTAAACATAATTATTTAGAAACTATTTCTTAATTTAATTGTAAATATTTCTATAACAATTCTAAGTTAAATATCGTTATGAATTTCTAATTTAAATACTTTTTAAATCCTTCTTAAAATTTTCTATATTTTTCTTATAATTTATTATCTTAAAACTGACATATTGGTTTCTTAAAATTTATTCATTTTTAAATTTAACATAATAATAATTTCTTATAATTTATGCACTTAAGTCTAACATATTAGTTTTTTAAAGCACAATTTTTTTAACTTTTATATTAATAAATTCATAAAACATATTCATTAAAATCTTTTCTTAATTTAACGTAAAACTTCTATAAACATTTGTAATTCTAAACAATCCTACAATTTTCTTACTTAAAAACTTTCATGTATTTGTTGCATTTTTTGTTGCAACTTTTTAAAATCTTATAATTTCCTAGACCAAGGTTGTCTAATTATAACCTCAGTTTTGAAGACATAATTATGTAATTTCATTTACTTATTTATACGTATATAATTTTTGTAAAATAAAAACGTACATAATTTCGTAAACTAAAATTATGGAAGCATTACATCTGTATGAGTGGTATTTATGCCCAACTTCACCATTCGTTCGCCGCTCACTACTGCCCATCAAGTGTTGTTGATAGGTTTCTTACCTACAACTGAACATACGTAAATGAGCTTCGCTCAGCAAGTAGGAAATTAGACTCGTGAAACCTAATTAAAATCATTTAAATAAAAACATGCATGAATGTTTTATGCTTGTTGATCAATTTGTTTTATGCTGAATTATTTAAGCTTTAACTTATCTTATTAATTGGGTCCAGGTAATTGTACCTGTTGCGCGCGATCTTTGGGAAGTCAGGGTTCACGAGGTCCCTAACGACACCAAGATCATGAATTGTACTGCACTATATTAAAGCCTCCTTGTAGGTCAAAGGTTGGTGTGATACTCTTAACTTGTCTTATTAATTTCACTTATTTTATTGTGTGCATGCAGTTTGACATGTTATTATATAGCATCACAATTTCATAAATTATAAATCATAACTCGTAAACATACTTAACTTAAAAGTGACTAAATGATACAATTTAATTGTTGCATACATCACATATTGATCATGACATAATTACAACTAAACATGATATGGCACAACATACACATAATAATTCATAATCATATCATAACATGACAACACATCATAATATAACACAACGTCACAAATCATTGATCATGAATTTTATAATTTTTTATGAAAACATGTAAAACAATTTATTTAAAGCTATTTATATTATAGGCAAGATTCCTGCCTACTTGGACTTTGTGTTGAGCGGGTCTAGTTATATCTCATCGATCATACAATCTAGAAAGCATCCATACAGTGGTCCTACAACTACCGCGGGTGACTAAGATTGCTTCCTAAATATGACACATTGTTGGAAATGTCATTATGGACTCTGTTACTGCAATCTATATCATCTTGATTTGTGTGTAATTGTACCAGACAATTTTCAATGGAGTGAAATTAGCTCGAACAAAAGGCATCATCGCGTTTGGAGCATCAAAACGAGTCCGAAGGTGGTCTCGAATTGTCAATTGAAGGTCTAGATCACCAAAATCCAAGGTTGCCAAAAGTCGGCCACCAGTGGCTACACGTGGGGTCCATGTTATGGCTCCGGTGATAGGGCTATGATGATGCTTCGGCTCTTGATAGTTCTCAGCCTCCTAATTTGTTGGTGGCATCAATTTAACTTGATTTAGCCTCTAACATAGCAGATCAAAATAGTGAAATTTGGGAAAAATGGTGACACCCATGGTGGTCCTTCGGCCATAGATCGATGGAATGGGCATTTTGATCTCTATTAGATTTTGAGGATTTCCCCTCATTTGGTGCCCCTCAACATCATCGCAATTGATGGAATCGAAGGAACTCAAGGCGGCAATGGCGGCTTCTCGAATCTCTAGTATCCGACGGCTTGGGTCATGGTCATCGTCGACTTCTAAGTTGATAAACACCAAAGGTGTGTGTCACTGCCATCTAGATCGACATGACGAGATGGCTTATAGCAAGCTCCGATGGTGTTCTCCGTTATCCGCCATGTCACTGCAGATCTACTAGGTTCTCGCATGAATCCTCATCCTCGCTTTCTTTTGAGTCATTTGGGATGTAGAAAACATAATAATCTTAGCATAAATAAAGTGCTTAACTTTATTCCTTCGATTGCGGACCTTATTATTTAGACTACCAATTTAAAGATTCATACCTTTTACATAATTTGTCCATCAAATGCAAGATTTTAAAGGTTTAAACTGATAGCCATAGACTTTGTTTGCTTACTATATATTCAAAAGAAATGAGCAAAAAGAGGACAACATTTGATATATCAAAATAAATAAACTATTTATTGATTAAATGTCTCTAAAAACTTATTATATCATTTAATCCTTATGGCACCATGTCTAACGATCTCACACTTGCCTTAAGTGAGTAAATGTGATATGTTACACATCCTCATAGCCCTGATAGGCTATAATGTCCTTCGATGTGATCTTATATATTTTCACACTTCTACTTACCATGATGTCCTTTATCATATGATACTCACGATGTATATACATACTCTTCTTGTAAAATCTTGGTTTCTTAGCATTAATTATAATTGCAGTGTTATCACAATACAGCGACATCAGCTCATCCATACCAGGAACTAACTCAACATCCCCAAGGAACTTGTGGAGCCACACAGCTTCTTTCGAAGCTTTACTAGCTGCCACATACTCGGCCTCCACCATTGAATCTAAAGTGTAATCTTGCTTGACACTTCTCTAAACAATGGCATCTCCACAGTGTCCACAGAGCCTAAAGTCAATCTTCTTGAATCCAGACAAGATTGAAAATCCGAGTCAGTGTATCCAATAAGTGTTAGATCCTCACTAGAATACACTAGCATATAACTTCTAATCCTTCTTAGGCACTTGAAAATATGCTTGACTATAATCCAATGGTTTAGTCTTAAATCCGATTGAAATCGACTCACTATCCTGACTGCGTAATAAATGTTCGATCGTGTGGAAAGCATAACATACGTAAGACTATCCATTGTCAAAGCATAAGGCACATTCTTCGTATATTCTCTTTCTTCGTCAGACTTTGGAGAGCCTTTCTGAAAAAGTGTAATTCTAAACCTAGATAGTTGCCTATATTTCTTGGAATTTTGTATTGCATACTTCTCGAGAATTATCTATTTAGGTAGCATGGGATAAAGTTATCATTTTGTTCTTCCTATCTAGAAATATTTGGATACCCAGAACAAAATTAGCTTTACCTAAGTCCTTCATGTCAAATTGCTTGCTGAACTAAAGAAGAAAGCCATGTACATAGAGTAGTAGAAAAACCACTTTCCATTCTTAATGTTTTTGTAAACACATGGTTCGTCCACTTTTTGTCCAAACCCATAAGTCTTGATCATTTGATCAAATCTTATGTTCCAAGAACGGGAAGCTTGCTTAAGTCTATAAATAGACTTTAGCAACTTATAGATCTTACTCTCTTGACTCTTAACTTTGAACCTATCTAACTATACCATATATATGATCTAATCAAGATAGCCATTTAGAAAGGCCATCTTGATATCTATTTGCTAAATCTCATAGTTAAGAGTAGCAGCAGTGGACAAGAGAATGCATAGAGACTTAAGCATGGCTATAGGCGAAAGGGTTTCCTCATAATCAATTTCTTTCCTTTTGCATGTCTGCCTTTATTACCAGTCTAGCCTTATAGGTTTTGACTTTCCCATCTACTCCTCTCTTTCTTTTATAGACCCACTTACACCTTATGGGTTTTACCCCTTTGGAAAGGTCCACAAGCTCCTAGACTTGATTAGTCTTTATAGATTTCATCTCAATGTTCATAGCTTCTAACCAAAGCTTTGAATCGACATCTTCTACAATCTCTGTGTAAGTGAAAGGATCCCTATCATGTTCAACAAGTTTAGCCAAGTAAGCTTTACCATTGAATATATACATCTCAGTTTGACATTCGATCCTCTCACTACGTCCAATCTCCCTAGGTTGTTGTTCGGTTGGCTTTTCTATATTGATAAGATTGGTTTCAATAAGAACCTTAGAGTGATCGAATCACTAGCTAACTCCTTAAGTATCACTCTACTACAAGGCTTAAAGTCGTTCATGTAACTTTCCTCAAGAAAAGTAGCATTCATTGAAACCATATCTTTATTTTCTTTTAGGTTATAAAAATAACCCCTTTTAGTCCATTTTGGATATTCTACGTCCACTTCCGGATGTGCTTCTAACTTATTCCCTTCCTTGTATAGGACATAAGTAGGACATCCCCATGTACAAATATGGTTTAAGGATGTCTTCCTACCTATCCAATAAAGTCACATTGTTCAAAAGATAACATGTAGTTTATAGTGTATATCTCTAAAAAGGACAAAGGTAATGTTGAATAACTCATTATAGATGTAACGCCCCCTTTTCGGACGTCACAGATGTCATTATATTCATTCTTTATAACATTAACTGAAGCAAACTATTGTAATTAATAATGTGCATTTGAAATCATAGTTTGGAAAAGTATTCCCAGGATCATTACATACTTTTTTTTTTTTTTATAGAAATACAATTTATAGGAAATTATAAATTTACTTAAATAATTTGCTTTTCCATAGACATTGTATAAATAGTTTTCTAATATCAATTAAAATTAATTTGACCTTTTAAACAAAATAAAATTCTTTGAACACGGCTCGGCCGGCAGGCCGAACTGAACCGGCAGGTCGAAGGTCACCCATCGGCAGGCCGTTCGAGGCCTTGCAGAATGGGGTTTTCAAAAATACAAGATCAGCAGGCCGATGCTTGGCAACCGGTAGGCCAATTAGAAATCTTCGACAGTCCGACCAGTATGGTCGGCAGGCCGAACTTTTAAAAAAAATTTTGATAACAAGTTTTAAAGCTTCAAGTGCGGAAGAGAAATTTATAAAATAATAAAAACACATTCACAAAATTTATAAAAATTATTCTTAATTTATAAACATACTCAAAATCCAAAATCATAGATTATTCCTTCAAAACTTCTTTCCTTGGTGTTCTTCCATTTGGAACCCATCTTCCTTAGCTCACACGCTTGTCATTGTCCTCCGCCTACTCCAAAATTTTCTTACCCTTATCTACAACATGATGAAAAACTTAAATAAGCCAATGCTTAGTAAGTACATTATAATTCTCACAATTAAAAACATTTCATGAACATCAACATCATCATCATCATCATCATCATAATAGTGCACTACGCACATTTTCATAGGAACATATCTTTCATTACATCATCCATATTAAAACTTATCCATTTTATTTTAAGGGGCCCAAGTGTTACACTATAACATCATCATCATAGGCGCGCCGTCATGAGAGGAGAGGGGTAGCTAATCCCAAACCAAACATGACATGTCCAACCTTTGGGACATCATAAACATAAACATAAACATAGAGTGTGCAACACTTATTTAGGTGATACATATATACATACTTATACTTTCATACTTTGAAAAACATTATCATGAAAACATGCATAAACTTTCATGCCTTAAA